>ML663006.1:493272-557998 GCA_007570785.1 Antilocapra americana
AGGTTACTGATATTTCTCCTGGCAATCTTAATTCCAGCTTGTGCTTCATCCAGCCCAGCATTTTGCATGATGTACTCTGCATATAAGTTCAATAAGCAGGGTGACAATATACAGCCTCGATGTACTCCTTTCCCGATTTGGAACCAGTCCATTGTTCCATGTCCGGTTCTAACTGTTGCTTCTTGACCTGCATACAGGTTTCTCAGGAGGCAGGTAAGGTGGTCTGGTACTCCCATCTCTTGAAGAATTTTCCACAGTTGGTGGTGATCCACACAGTCAAAGGCTTTGGCATAGTCAATAAAGCAAAAGTTTTTCTGTAATTCTCTTGCTTTTTCTATGATCCAATGGATGTTGGCAATTTGATCTCTGGTTCCTCTGCCTTTTCTAAATCCAGCTTGAACAGCTGGAAGTTCTCTGTTCATGTACTGTTGAAGCCTAGGTTGGAGAATTTTGTGCATTACTTTGCTAGCATGTGAGATGAGTGCAGTTGTGTGGTAGTTTGAACATTCTTTGGCATTGCCTTTCTTTGGGATTGGAATGAAAACTGACCTTTTCCAGTCCTATGGCCACTACTGAGTCTTCCAGATGTGCTGCCATATTGAGTGCAGCACTTTCACAGCATCATCTTTTAGGATTTGAAATAGCTCAACTGGAATTCACCTCCACTAGCTTTGTTCGTAGCGATGCTTCCTAAGGCCCACTTGACTTCGCACTTCAGGATGTCTGACTCTAGGTGGTGAACACACCATTGAGGTTATCTGGGTCATTAAGATCTTTTTTGTATAGTTCTTTATGTATTCTTGCCACCTCTTCTCAATACCTTCTGCTAGTACCCAAATCAGAGGGCAATTTTTAAAAATTATTATCTCTCTTTCTTTATTTTTGGCTGTGCTGGGTCTTTGTCGGTGCGCACAGGTTTTCTCTAGTTGTGGCAAGCAGGGCTCCTAGTTGCAGTGTGCAGGCTTCTTATTGCAGGGGCTCCTCTTGTTGTGGAGCACAGGCTCTAGGGCATGGGCTCAGTAGTTGCAGAACGAAGGCTTAGTTACCCCATTGCATGTGGGATCTTAGTTCCCAGACCAGGGATCAAACCTGTGTCCCTTTCATTGACAAGGGGATTCTAAACCACAGACCTGTTTCCTGCAGGTACTCCAGGCACCAATCTACTCCCCCTTTCCCAGCACTGTCTTTCTCTCTTATGGCAAATGAAATAGGGATTTTCCATGTTTAAAGATTACTTTAACATCTTTTTTCATGAATCGTCTGTTCATACTTTTTTGTCCATTTTTCTATCTGGTTTCTACATTTCCCCCTCAAATTTAGAGAGTTACTCATTTATTAGTAAGAATACTCCTTTATCCATTGTGTGTGTTGTAAATATTTTCTCCTAGTTTGTCAGTTGTCTTTTGATTTCACTTAAGTATTTTTCACATATAAAAGCTAAGTTAAAAAATTAAAATTTTTTGGCAGCACTGTGGCCTGTGGGATCCTAGTTTTTGGCATGTGGAATCCTAGCTCCCCAACCAGGGATGGAACCTGAGTCCCCTGCATTGGAAGCATGGAGTCTTAACCACTGGACCACCAGAGAAATCTCTGTACTAATCTCTTATTGCATCTTGATTTTGAGTCATAGAGATCCTTTTTCCACACACAAGTTATGGAGGAATTCATCCATATACTCATAATTGGGCTTCCCCAGTGGCTCAGCAGTAAAGAATACACCTGCAATGCAGGAGATGCAGGAGACTCTGGTGGATCTCTGGATCAGGAAGATCCCCTGTATGAGGGCATGGCAACCCTCTCCAGTATTCTTGCCTGGAGAATCCCATGGACAGAGGAGCCTGGGGGTACAGTCGATAGGGTCGCAAAGAGTCTGACATGACTGAAGCGACTGAGAATGCAGTCACTTACTGGTATTTACAGTTCCATTTTTTACATTTAGATGCTCATCATTTAGGACTTTATTCTTTTGTATTGTGTGAGGAGTGGACACTGGGTCAAAAGTAAAGAAAGACAAAGGAAGTATTTTGGGGACAACTGGTAAAATTTGAATAAAGACCCTGTATTAGACTATCATTAGTGAATGGTAAATTTCCTGAATGTTATAACGGTATTGTGGTTATGAAGGACAATATCTTTTCTCTTATATGATCATCTGTAGTTTTTAGGGTTGATCAGTCACGACGTCTTCAATTAACTCGCAAATGGTTGAGCAAATATACATATTTATTTATAATAGTAACATATTACATATATTTTAATATATATTAGACAAAATTAATAAAATGTGACAAAACGTTCGTGGGCAGATGTGTATTTACTGTGACAAATGTGACAAAATGGCAGGCAGATGAGTATTTACTTCACCATTCTTGCAACTTGATGTTCCAGTGGTTAGGGCTCTGTGCTCTCACTGCCAAGGGCTTGGATTCTATCCCTGGTTGGGGAACTAAGATCCCACAATCTCAGAAAGAATAAAGAATTTAAAAAAAAAAAGTTGGGAGGAAGAGCGCTACAGCAAGGTTGAGTAGGCAAAGGAGGGTGCCTGGCCCCTTTAAGATGGCCCCGCCCGTCACGCCCCGCCCCCAGGGCACCGCCCACCCGGAAAGGCTTGCCCCAAGCCCCGCCCCTCTGCCGGACCCAGCCCGCCCAGGCCCCGCCCTCCGCAGAGGAGGGCTGTCACGTGAGCCGGGCTGCGGCGCCCCGCTCCGCGCCGACATGGTGGCCCCTCTGTTTGGCTCCCCGGGCGGCCGCCTGGCCCGGGCTGTGACGCGGGCGCTGGCGCTGGCCCTGGTGCTGGCCCTGCTGGTCGGGCTGTTCCTGAGCGGCCTGACCGGCGCGATCCCGACCCCGAGGGGCCACCGGGGACGGGGGATGCCGGTTCCGCCCGCCTCCCGCTGCCGCTCGCTGCTCCTGGACCCCGAGACGGGCCAGCTGCGCCTGGTGGATGGTCGCCACCCTGACGCCGTAGCCTGGGCCAACCTTACCAACGCCGTCCGCGAGACCGGGTAAGGGGCGGCCGCACCCCTCGCGGGCGGGCCGGGGGAGGGGGTTGCGTGGGTGCCGGGCCTCACCTGCCCCTAGGATCGGCCTCTCGTCGGTGACGGAGTCCCACCCTCGCCTCCCTGCGGGTCAGTTTCCCTCCTCTGAGGCTGCAGCGCAGTGGTTGGGCGGGGCCGATGCAGCCTCCCTCAGCTCACAGGGGCCAATCCTTTGCCTTCAGCTAGGGATGAGAGGACCTCTGCTTCTCTGGTGACACGGTAATCCCCATATAGGCCAGCACTTTCCCCCTCCACCCCGTCTCACTCCCAGGGACGGGAGGGGTAGTACTACCTCTCCAGGAGAAATTCTCACTTCCTTGGTTGTAGCTTACCCTGTGGGTGCCAGCCCCACCTGCCTCTTTCCTGGAACCAGAGCAGCAGGACTGAGCTTGGATTCCAGGCCAGTCTGAAAACAGAGGGTCCCTAAATTCACAAAGACCCAGATGGTTTCCTTGCTTGGCTTCTGCTCCCTGCTTCCCTCCTCTCTCCTGGTCCAGGGGAAAGTCGCTTGTCCGGATGCTTAGTATGGAGCCAAGGACTCTGTCTTTGGCAGTCACCATCACTGTCCTTGTCACTGGGGTCTGGGCTGTCATTCTGATGTATGGCTCTTACCTAACTCCTCCGCCTGTCTGGTGTCTCATTTCCCCATCTGTGGCTTGGATTTTGAGGATATGCTCTGGCTGGCATGTTGGGCGATGCCTTTCTCAGGACTTGTACAAAGGCTTGTGCCCATTCATTCATTCATTCACTCACCTGGTGTGCTTGGCCGTGGGGACACAGAGTTGAGGGGGTCCCCATTCAGTGGGGGAAACAGTGTGAGGAGGGAAAATCCTGGAAGTGGGGAACATCTGCCCCAAAAGCTTGTCAGCATGGCCCAGGCCCAAGATCCAGGCTGTGTTGGGCATCTTAGGGAACCCTGTGTGTCCCCTAGACCCTACCCACACTATCCCATCCTGGACTCATCCAGTTTGCTGGCATGCATTCATTCCTGCTGGTGTTGGAGAGACACAGGACACTGAGGACACCCCAGTTCTGGGGCTTTGTGGCACTTGGGAGGGTGTTAGATAGATAGATAGACCAGAGATTGTGGGAAGAGGATTTACTACAGATACAGGAGCTGAGTGGGACTAACTTGGGAAGGCTCCCAGGAAGAGGAAGCCACAGGGTAGGCTGGCATCTATAAAGGAAACCAGAACTCTGTGGGACATGACTCTAAAATCTGGTGACCCAGTCTCTGCTGACTCATATACTTTTGGCCCTGCTTAGCAGAGCTAAGAGAGTGTGACAGTCTCTGCCTGGATATCAGCTGGGAGGAGGCACAGAGGTAAGGCTCAACATGGGAGAGGCTTTGGCCCCAGCAATTCCCCACTGGGCTGCGTTGCTGTCAATTATGGAAAACAGTAAAGTGGGAAGAGGACTCCCATGATTGTGCTGGATGGAAAGTTCTTCCAGGCTCAGCTCTGGTGCTATGTGACGTGGGCGAATCACTTCACCTCTCTGACCCTGTTTCCTCCCTTGAAGATCGGGCTCGAAGGAAAATTCAGGGGGATCACAGAAAGTACCTCTGTTTATTTACTAAAGGAAGGAGTGAATGAAAGAGAAAAAGAATGGGTGTCCTCTGCCGCTGTTTTACAGTTGGGGAAACTGAGAAGTGAACCCTGGTCTCTTCTACACTCCTTGCTCTTACTTCACTGTTCCAGCATCTTTTCTGTCCACTCTGCCCGTTTCCTTTTGGGTCTGACAGCACTTGGGATTATGATGGAGGGAAAATTGCATGGGAAGCCCCCACTTTATAAGCTGGGAAACGGAAGCCCTCAGATACCCTCTTTTTTTTGGCTGTGCTCTGCAGCTTGTAGGATCTCAGTTCCTGGACCAAGGATTGAACCCGGGCTATGGAAGTGAAAGAACTGAATCCTAACCACTAGACCACCAGGGAATTCTCCTCAAAGACACTTCCTTTGTGAACTCAGGAGTAAGATGTAAGAAAGACAGCTGGGGTATCCTCTCTATTAAGCACCTGAATCTCTGATCTGGGGTCGACTGACTTGTCTCAATTTTTGGAGAGTGGAAATCATGATTTGACTCTTCTGTTCACCTAGAATTGACATCTTTCCCTCCTTTCTGGCCCTGAGTTTTCACCAGATCCTGGAATTTTCAGGATAACTTGCATGGTCCCTTCACCCACAATCTCTTGTCTTTCAGTTGTGCTGTATCTGACTGGACCAACACTCCCCGTGAAGCCTGAAACATTTAGGACTTGACACTTGGGGGATCAGAGATGCCCCCAGAGGCAGTGCCTGCCCCAGCCTGGCTCTGGCCTTGGTCCTGGGGAGGCTGACCCCTCCAGCCTTACCTTTTCTGACCTGATCCCCCCAGTCAGCTGTTTGATCTAAATTACCTTCAAGTTGAGAGAGAAAGTAAATACCAATAAGAGGGAATTAACCTAATAGGAATCTGGGAAACAACCCAAATTTACCACCCCACAAGCAGAAACACAGCCCAGTAAAATGGCTAATTATCACCCAACTCTTTTTTTTTCAAAAATTTTTATTGAAGTATAGTTGATTTATGATGTTGTGTTAGTTTCAAGTATATAGCAAATTGAATCCATTATATATATACATACCTCCCCCCTCCTTTTTTTTTAAGATTCTTTTCCTATATAGGCCTTTAAAGAGTATTGAAGAGTTTCTTGTGCTCTACAGCAGGTTCTTATTAGTTACCCAACCGTTTCTTTGAAAAGTTACAAAGATCAACTTATACCATCATGAATGGAAAGGGAGTAATAGCCACAGATAAGGTAACACATCCCATGTAATAAGGATGTCCAGGGCACACTACACGCTAGAATGGCAGTGATGGGGAAGGGAGATTTGAGACCTGCTCATATCATGGACTTCCCTGGTAGTTCAGTGGTAAAGAATCCACCTGCAAATACAGGAGACGGGTTCGATCCCTGGGTTGGGAAGATCCCCTGGAGAAGGAAATCACAACCCACTCCAGTATTCTTGCCTGGAAAATCCCATGGACAGAGGAGCCTGGTGGGGTACAGTCCATGGGGTTGCAAAAGAGTCAGACACAACTGGGCAACTAAGCACTCACACATGCTCATTTCACAAGAATGATCTGTTTTTTCCCAAACATAGCCTCTGGCATCATCTCAGAGGTATTAGTTGCCCCTGACATAAAATCACAGTGTGGGCCATAGACGTTCCAGAAAAAAAAAAGATTGAGGAAATATATTGAGTGCAGCTGACTTTTTATTTTTGTCAAGCAAGTGCATTAGAAACAAACCGGAACAATATTTATCGATCTCTTCCCTTTTCATCTTCTAAAGCTATCAGCTATTTTAGAACCAAACAAGCAGGAAGGCCATGATCTCTGAATCAAGAATAGACTAATGGGAACATTTTTCTTTAAAAACACTCTCTTCTCAGTAGTTTGTTTGTTGTTATTGTTGTGTTTTTGTTTTTTTGTCCAGGGACTGGGATAGTGTCTCAAAGTTGTCAGCCAGCACAGCAGTGAGGGATTCCAGAAGTCATTTGCTGATGTCCAAACCTTCCCATTTTACAGATGGGAAAACTGAGGCTGAAAAAGTACAAAGGTTTGGTTTGCAGCAAGGTTTCAGATTTAACATCAGAGAGATCTAGGTTCAGATCTCTGCCTGGACACTTACAACAGGTTATCATCAGCAGCTGCCTCACTTTCGTGGTGAGGATGGTGACAGCCTTACAAGGTTCTGGAAAAGAATCATCTGATAAGGGCTTAGGTCCTGAAGCAACAAAAGGATCCTCAGGGGCTTCAGCACCGAAATCCTCTCAGAACGAATGTCTGTCTTTCCAAGGTGTTCTGGAAAGATAGGCTGAAACCCACCTGACCAGGTTTTTTGAGGACTCCAGTAAAGTAAATAAACCCCATCCAACTGGAATCACCCTAGTCGCCCTTTGGAATAAGGCAGCCCAAGGAGGAATTCAGGAGGCACTGCCTTGAACAAGGGAAGTGACTCATTCCTTATTTACAGGACCATGGCCTGGCTGGGAGTGGATTATTACTGTCCACTTATTCTTTTCCTTTTCGTCCAGCTTGAAAGAGTCACACTGCATTCTTTTATATTTTTGTACTTAATTATTAGGTTAATAGTTAATAGTACTACATAGTTAATAGTACTTAACCATTCAGGGCTTCCTAGGTGGCGCTAGTGGTAAGGAATCCACCTGCCAGTGCAGGAGACGCAAGAGATGTGGGTTCGATCCATGGATTGGGAAGATCCCCTGGAGAAGGAAATGGCAACCCACTCCAGTATTGCCTGTGAAATCCTATGGAGAGAGGTGTCAGGTGGGCTAGAGTCCATGCGATTGCAAAGAGTCGGACACGACTGAGCACACACTTAACTGTTCATGGTAAAAAAAATTCCAGCAGTTCAGAAGGGTGAGATGGGATGTGGAAGATAAACCGTGCCCCTATTCTTTCTTTTTATATATAAAACCACTGTGAGTTCTTTCTTTCAGAATTTTCTATGCCTAACAGGCCTAAACATGTACACATACGTATGTATGTGTCCTGGTGTGTGTCTCTTTGTGCGTGTAATGCTTTTGAACATGAGGTTGTCCTGAATCTACCATTTGTCCTTCCCTGATCCTGTTTTTTTTTTTTTCCAAAAAACCCCCCCTAGTGTCTGACACCTCCTTACACATGGCAGCCTGCCACATGGTTCTCTACACCCCCTGCATCTGTGGATAGGTTACTGTGTTAGGCCCTTAACACCAGATGTTTCGAGAGGGTCCAGGTTTCTCCAGCTCTACTCATAAATGCCAGGGATTTCCCTGGCGGTCCAGTGGTTACGACTCTGAGCTTCCATTGCAGAGGGCATGGGTTCCATCCCTGATTGGGGAGCTAAGATCCTGCAAGCCAAGCAGTACACCCAGGAGAAAACACAAAGGCTGCTGTGGACAAGGGCCCTCCTACGCCCCCATAAGGGCTGCGAGAGTCCGGGTTGCAGGGTGAGTTCTCAGCCACTGCCTGAGTCCACGGATTCGGCAGGAGTGTACCTCCTCAGGGTACACCATGGCACTTTGTTCCTTTTCTCATCGCAGCAGTTGCATTCAGTCTTGTGTACCCTTGGTGTCTGGCACCCATAGGTGCTCAAAGAAGCTTGATTGCCGAAACTTTGGGGTGTGAACATTTGATAGTCATTACCTCTGCTGCATCTTCTCTAGGGCAGAGCTATTCTTGTCCTGGAGCTCTTTGCTGGCTTTTTAGCCAACTCTCCGTGGGACAGCCCTGGCTCAGCCTGGCTCTCCTGTTATGTAACCTTTTCAAGGTTTCACCGGTGTCTTTTGTCGCCCTCATTTTCTTAAAAGAAATTACCTTCGCAAATGTTTTCCTTAGTTACAGAGTCACCTGGGTGAATATTTCTGTGTCCTTGGAGCAAGGATGAAATCCAGAACCATAAAGGAAAGATAGGACAAAGCTGAAAACCACCCTATGGCAAAAACAACAGCAAAAACCTATTAAACTACAGGCATTTTCCATATCAGTGACAAGCCGATGGGCTAATATAGAGAGAGAATTTCACCAAATGAGACGCCCACCGCAACAACGAGACCCAGCAATGCCAAGAATAAATAAATAAATGAATTTTAAAAATTAAAAAATATATGGAAATAACTAGAACAGTGCCTGGCACAGAGGAAACCCTCCCTAGGTAGTAGATGGTATTATAATGGAGGCGGGACAGGGAGTAAAGGTTAATACAGCTCAGTTTGTCAACATCTGTTAAAAATAAAAATCCGTGTATCCTTTGACCCAGCAGTTCCGCTTTTAGGGACTCAGCCTGAGACGTGCATGGAGGCAGCTCGACAGACATCCACGTGAATGGCAGCTCGTCACCGAGTTGTTCTCTGTGGCGCCTGTTCCACGCTCGCCCCCTCACTGATCAGGTGTCCCCCTCTCTTCCCTCTGCAGGTGGGCCTTTCTGGAGCTGCACACGAACGGCCGCTTCAATGACAGCCTGCAGGCCTACGCGGCGGGCGTGGTGGAGGCCGCTGTGTCCGAGGAGGTAAGGGCCTGGTCGGTCGGGGAACCCGGGACTCCCCCCACCCAGCAAGTGTGTTCCCTAGGGAGCTTCACAGGGGTCTGAGATGTGTGTAGGGGGTCTCCCTGACTCCCAGCCTTCCATCCAGTTGGGAAGAAAAGTCTCACCTGTTTTTGTTAAACATTTACCCTGGCTACTCTTTGATGCACGTGAAAAACACATAACGCGTTTCCAAGTTACGAAGCTCAATAATAAAATAAACGCCCAAACTAAACCCTGGAATGTTACTAATACTAATTGAAACCCCCTTCTCAACACCATTCCCCTGCCCCCCCAGCCCAGAGACATGCACCAAACTACGTGGGGTGGCTGCCATTCCCATTCCCTTGCATTCATTCATTCATTCATTCATTCATTTTTATTGAGATAGAATTCACATGCCATAAAATTCACCGTTTTAAAATGTGTATACGCCAGTGGTTTTTAGTGTATTTGTAAGGTTACACGACCACCACCACTATCTGACTCCAGAACATTCTCATCACCCCAGGAAGAAACCCCATACCTGTTAGCCATGACCTCCCTTTCTGCCCCTGCACCCAGCCCCTGGCAACTGCTAATCTACTTTCTGTCTCTACGGATTGGCTTATTCTGGATAATTCCTATGAAAGGAATCATAGAATATGTGGCCTTGTGTGACTGGCTTCTTTCACTTGTTTTCAAGGTTCCTCCACGTTTTAGCATGAGTTACAACTTTATTCCTTTTTATGGCCAAATAAATATCGCATCATAGGGATAGACAGTTTTATTTATCCATTCATCAGTGAGTGGACTGAGTTATTTCCACTCCCTTCCTTGGGTTAAACTGGTCTTACTACATGTGATGAAACCTTAAACAACCTTTTGTGTTGCTTTACCTGCTTTGGGGCTATTTAAAAGTGGTAGTCACCCCTTTCAGAAGGCATCAGGAATGATTGAGGCTGTGGTGTGCCGGCCACGCTCCCACAGGGTGGGTAGGGGTGTGACACCTCCGCTGGACAATAACTTGGCGTTAGCTTGTAGAGTTGAATGCACATGTGCCTTAGGACCTAGTGGCCCCGCTCCTCAGGCGTGTACCCGAGAGGTGACCTGAGGATGCACATGAGGGATTCAGAGCAGCCCCCGAGGCGGGAACACTCAAGTGCCACCAGCAGCTACTCCCGGGCATCCGGCTTGTGGTACCAAACACAGTGCAGGATGATAGAGCCTTGAAAATGCACATGCAGCGTGGGTGGGTCTGAGACGCGTAGTGGTGAGGGGGACAGAGCACGTCACAGGAGATGGGGTATGGCCTGACAGCCTTCTGTAAACTCCCTCTCCTCTTTCTGACCCCTAGTTGCAGTTGAGATGCCCTCCTGGGACCTCAATGTCTGGGGAAAGGTCAGGCACTGGGTCAGGCCCTCGTAGTTTGGGCTGCCCAGTGGTAAATGAGGCACAATTCCATCTCTCGTGGGCTTCGTAGCCTGATCAGGAACACAGAGGGAAGGCCCGAAGTGGTTTTCACATGAGGAACCCCAGACACATGTGCCAGGTGCTTTGCCCACGTTATCTCCCTAAGCTTGCACACCGGCCCCCAAGGGAGGCTCTGGATCAGCTGGGGTGACGGAGATGACTGGGGTTATGTGGTCTTTGACCTCCAGCCTAGCCCAGGCTAGTTCATGTGACATTGGCGGGGGGCGGGGCGGGGAGGTGAGGACGGCCTGTTGACAGCTGGTGGAACTGGCACACAATTCTCTTGCCAAGTTCACTGTTGTGTCCTCAGTGCCTGAGACAGGACATAGTAGGTGCTCAACAAAATTGGTCATTGACTGAATGGCTACATGTGTACATTGCGGTGAGGGCAGGGGTCCCCAGTAGCAAGAGAGACGTCATCTAGGACAGACGGTGAATACTGAAAGCTTTCAGAGGAGGGAGGTGGCCAGAGGCACTGGGCCCTGTTGGGAGGGAGTAAGAGCTGGCTGGGTGAGAAGGGCCTTTGGGGACAGAAGCTGGCATGGGCGAAGGCGCAGGGGTGTCCCCCCCAGGCTCCTGGACTCTCTGGAAACCTGGGTGGGAGTGGGGGCTCTGAGCCTGAGTTGGGGGCCAAGGGGGTCCTCAGGGAAGAGAGCAGCCCTGCTGCCCGACCCCTGCCCTTGCCCACCTCACGCCCCCCCGCCCCAGCTCATCTATATGTACTGGATGAACACGGTGGTGAATTACTGCGGCCCCTTCGAGTATGAAGTTGGTTACTGCGAGAGGCTCAAGAACTTCCTAGAGGCCAACCTGGAGTGGATGCAGAAGGAGATGGAGCTGAGAAATGGCTCTGCTTACTGGCACCAGGTGGGTGCAGCCCCCATGCTCAGAGGGCTGGGGTGGCAGGTTGGGTCAGCTTCAGGTCCCACTCCTATCAGCCAGCCCTTTCTTCCTATCAGCCAGCCCTTTCTTCCTCCCTCCCTCACCCATCCATCCACCCACCCATCTGCCTACCCATCTACCTACCCATCCATTCCCACATCTGTCCAGTCTTCCCTCCCTTCATGTCCACCTTTCCCTTTCTCTCTCCTATTTACATCCGTCTCTCCATCCACCCACCCATTCTTCCATCCACCCATCCAGCCATCCACCCACCCACCCATCCATCCATCCGTCCGTCTGTCCATCCATTTACCCATCCATGCATCTAGTTTGTCAGCTCATCTGTCCACCCCCCACAAGCCTGTCCATCTTTTGCTCTCTTCTGGTTTATCCTTCTGTCACCTACCTGCCCAGATCTTAGCCTGGGCGTCAAGATCTTCTGTCCACCCCCCTTGTTGCTATATCCTGTTTGGTTACCGGTTCATCATCTACCTGTCTGTCCATCTGCCTTCCCTTCTACCTGTCTAGCCATCTTTCTGACTGACCACCTTCCCTGCTTCATTCCTCATCTTTCTGATCAGAGTGTTGGCACTCATCCATCTGTCCATCTGTTGGTCCATCCCCTTGCTCTGTCTCAGCTCTTTGTAAATCGCACCAGGGGCTGCCCTGTTGTTCTGGGGTGATGCAGTACCCCGTAATGTGGCCTTAGCAGTCCCCGGCACCCTCTCCCTCCCCAGCCTCATTGCCTGCTGACCTTGATCTGTGCTCCAGCCTCCCTGGCCTCTCGGTTCCTTGAATAAGATGTGCTACCTCTTGCCTCGGGGCTTTAGAAAATGCTGTGTCTTCTGCCTGGAACGCTCTTCTTCCACCCCTCTGTCCGGCTTACCCCCACCACTCCTCACGGCCGCGTGCCCTCTCTGCCTTCCTGGTAGCACTCTTGCAAAGCATTCAGAGCCTGTCTTCAGCTGGACCCAGGCCCCATGAGGACAAGGCAAGGACCGCATCTGCTTTGTCCACGTGCGAGCCCTAGCGCCTAGCACAGGGCTGGCACACTGTTGGTGCTTTGCAAGTGAAGGTTTGTTGCGTGTTGACAGATGAGGGAATGACTTCATCCGGTCCTGTCTACTTCAGCGCCTGCTTGAACTTCTTTCCTTCTCTCCACTCTCTTGTCCATCTAGATGATTGCCTTTCTCTCTGTCCTCTTATTTACCTCAGCAGCCACCATCCATCTGTCAGTCCATCCCTCCATCCATCCTTTTGTCTATCTGTCTTATAGATGCTTCCTAAGTGCCTGGTATATGTCCCACCCAGGCCATGGCCCCGTGTGGGACACAGTGACATACTCCATGGTTACAGAACAATGACAGTGACAATGGGGAGAAGTCAGCCACTTGAGACCAGTGCCCTGAGCCCCCAGCATAGCCAGTAACGAAACTCAGAACAGGGAGCCGTCCACAGAGGGCCAGGGCAGGCTGGGAGGCTTCCTGGAGGAGATGGCTTTGAGCTGGGCTCTTATGTGGGGGTGATTTGGGGTTGGCACAGGATGGAGACATGCAGTTAGGTGATAGCAGGAGGGTCCTTAGCTTGGAGGGGTGGCTGTGGTTAGGGAGGGGGTCAGGGCTGGCTGGAGCCTGGAGGGTGCATCTGAGCCTCTCTTGCCAGAGCCCCTCCCATTGCAGGAGAAGCTGTGAGCCTGAGGGGGAGGCCTCACCCTCCCTCTGCCCCCTGCCCTCTGCCCCTTTCCCCTCCCCCTAGGTACGGCTGACCCTCCTGCAGCTGAAAGGCCTAGAGGACAGCTATGAAGGCAGTGTGATCTTTCCAACTGGGAAGTTCACCATCAAACCCTTGGGGTTCCTGTAAGTGCCACCCCCAGAGTGCATAGGGCAAGGGAGCGGGCCATGCACCTTACACTCAGACTGGCCTGGGTTGTTCCAGTACCAGCCCTGCCACTTCCTGGCTACGTGGCCTCGGACCAGTCCCCAGACCTCCCGGGGCCTCAGCTTCCTCCTCTGTGAAATGGGTACATAATGCAGGTGTGGTAACCCTCCAGCACCCTGGCCCTCCACAGCCTGTTGCAGATCTCTGGGGACCTCGAAGACTTAGAGGTGGCCCTGAATAAGACCAAGACCAAGCACACTATGGGCTCTGGCTCCTGTTCTGCCCTCATCAAGCTGCTGCCTGGCCAGAGTGACCTCCTGGTCGCCCACAACACCTGGCACTCCTACCAGTACATGCTGCGCATCATGAAGAAGTACTGGTTCCAGTTCAGAGAAGGGCCCCAAGGTGGGTAGATGTGGGTGGATCTGTGTGTGTGGGCATGTCTGTGGGTACACAGTATGCACAGTACTAAGAAGTGTGGGTCTTGTCCCTGTATACACTGGGGTCACTGTGAGGCCACGCTAAGAGTTCATGTTATTGTTATCTTGTTTATTTCCTTTTAATTTTTATCTCACAAGATGTATCAGCAAGCTACTGCTGCATAATAAGTCACCCCAAATTTAAGACAAAGGTTTAAAATAGCCATTTGTTTTTACTCATAATGTCTGTGGGTGTCTGTGGGTCACCTGGGTGGTTTGTTTATTCTGAACCAAGCCTGCTGACCTTGGGCAGGCTCACCAATGCTTCTGTATTCAGTGGGGGTGAGCTGGCTCACCTAGGATGGCCTCATCTGCATGTCTGGGGGTTGCTGTCAGCTGGGAGGACATGACAGCTGGGCCACATGAGCATTCGTCCTCCCACAGGCTAGCTCAGGCTTGTTCCAGTAATATCTGGGCGGGGAAGTGTGGAAGGCCTCTTGAGGGGCCACTGAAACTGCCTCAACATTCTGGTGCTCAAAGCAAGTCAAGTGACCACCTCAGATTCAAGAAGTGGGGAAATAAGAACCTCCCTGACAGTCAGGTGGTTAAGGCTTCATCTTCAACTCAGGGGATGCATGTTTGATCCCTGGTCGGGGAGCTGAGATCCCCACATGCCTGGAGGCCACAAAGCCAGAGCACGAACACAGAAGCAACATTGTAACAAATTCAGTATAGACTTTAAAAATGATCCACATCAAAAAACAATCTTTAAAAAAAAATCTACATGTCATACATGTATGTTATAGAAAATTGGAAAATACAGCAAAACAATACACACATAGTTGAAGTCACTGGAACACTCTGCAACCCACGGGAGATCATGTAGTTACTTCTTTTTCCTGGACTTTTAAATAAAATGTGCCTCATTGTTCCACTTGTCTAAACATGTTTTTATACTAGTAAGGTGTCACTGTGGTCTCACTGCCACAGATTCCAGCACTAGAGATGGAGAAATGCATCTCCGCTGATGCCCTCTTCCCGTATTCCAGACCTCTCCTAAGAGGACCACACTGATGCCATTTTGATTTGGATCCATCCAGATTTGGGCGGATGCATTTATATGTGTGCGTCTATGGACCTCCTGAAAATTATGATAGACTTGAGACTGTCCTGGTGGTCCAGTGGCTAAGACTCTGCGCTCCCAGGGCGGGGGGCCTGGGTTTGATTCCTGATGGGGGAGCTAGATCTCACATACTGCAATGGGGAGGCGTTGCTCAGAGAGGACCAGCTCCCAGTTAGAAGACAAGTAGGTTCTGGACCCTGAAGCACACCGTGGTAACTGTGGTTCACAGTGCAGTACTGTATGCTTGAAACCTGCCAAGACAGCAGAGCTTCAGTGTTTTCACCACACACACAACAAAGGTAACTGTGAAATGATGGATGTGTAAATTAGTTGATGGTGGTCATCCTTTCATGGTGTCTCCATCTGTCCCAACATCACAGAGTGCAACCTTCAGCACAATTTTTATTTGTCCATTATACTTTGGTAAAGCAGGGGATAACCACCTCCCCTCACAAAAAAAAAAACACAGAGTGTGTACTCTGAGACTTCTGGGTATTTGCTGTCTGAATTACCTTTTTTTGCAGTAGATTTTTACAGTAAAAAAGGAAAGCCAAAAAAAGTATAATAAAAAAATTATATATCCATTTTGCTCCTAGCTTTTATACAAATGGCCTGGTTTGCTAACTCTCAGAAAGAATGGAGCGGGGGGCTTCCTCTGACGCCTGCTGCCCCACCTGGAGACCCCTGAGTCTTGTTGGGTGGAGGTGCGGGGGTCCTTTTATGGACGTGTCTGACCAGCCCCCACCCTGCCCCCACTCGAGTTCATTCTCGCCCCTGCAGCAGAATCTACCCGGGCTCCTGGCAACAAGGTGACCTTCTCGTCCTATCCTGGTACCATTTTCTCCTGTGACGACTTCTACATCCTTGGCAGCGGGCTGGTGAGTCATCCACTGTGTCACCTCTCTCCTCCCCCAGGCAGCTTCTCCCCTGGCAGCTCAGGTGCAGCAGGTGGCCACCCCCCAACCCCGGGGGTGAGTCCATTCTCCACTAGGGGCGCTCTCAAAAAATGGAGGTCCCAGGCCCCAGACCCTGTGGTTGGCCTGGACCTCTGCATTGTCACCCGGCTATTGGGGAATTGTTGGTCTGGGCCCTTTAAAAATATCCTCTGCCCTAGTGACCTCATTTTGTGTTTATATATTTAGGATTAGCCAGTTCTCTCTCCACCATGACTCTGCTCTCTCTTGTTCTGCTTTTCCTCTTGTTTTTCACAAAGCCCCCTCTAAATCTGGCCAGGTTCTCTGAATAAATGTTGTTTATTACAGTGTGTTGTTTTTGGGTTTTCCTGGCTGGGTGCCAGACTCTCAGAACTCTGTTCCTGGCACCCCTGGTGGATTTCAGCAAGCCCTGCGGTCACCAGGGCAACACGGCCAGGAGAAAAAAACATCCCTTAAAAAACAGCCTAGATGCAGAAGAGGCCAGTTCCTGGGGAGGGGGATGGAAGGCCTTTTTTGTTTCTGTTAGTCTATAAAGGAGCAGGGCATTTAGGCCCCTTAGATGTGGGAACAAGCCTGAGAGGGTCAGGCAGTGGGTGAGGGGGCCTCTTTGCTGCAGTCTGGGGCTGGGAAGGCAGGAGTGAAGCCTGGGGAAGGACAGTGGATCCTTGCAGGATTGATCCGGGTTTGATTCTGTTACCTGAAAAGTGTCCAAATGGGAAATTTACCTTCCACTGGGGTTCTTAACTGTTTCTGTGCCACAGGCTCCTTTGGCCGTCTGGGGGGCTGTTGAACTCCTTCTCAGAATAATACTTTTAAATGCATAAACCAACATACGGGTTTATAAAGGAGACCAATTACACTGACATGCATTTATCGAAATAGTATGTAAGTTTTTAATGTAATATACAGATGTAC
The DNA here is from genome assembly GCA_007570785.1 of Antilocapra americana. Classification (NCBI taxonomy): domain Eukaryota; kingdom Metazoa; phylum Chordata; class Mammalia; order Artiodactyla; family Antilocapridae; genus Antilocapra; species Antilocapra americana. Next base: position 509,988 of record ML663006.1, read on the forward strand.
CTCGTTTTATTGAACTTTGCAGATACTGTGATTTTTATAAATTGAAGGTTTTTAACAACGCTGCAAGTCTGTCAACACCATTTTCCCATCAGCATATGTTCATTTCGTATCTCTGTGTCACATTTTTGTAGTTCTCGCAATATTTTTCATTATTATTGTTTTTTTGACAGTGATCTGTGATCAGTGATCTTTATTTAATGTGATCAGTTTTGTGTGTTTTTTTTCTATTTTAAAATTAAGGTATGCACATTGTTTTTTAAGACATAATACTATTGCACATTTATAGTAGACTGCACACTTACAGTAGATTATATAGATTATAGTATAGTGGAAAGGCTTCCCAGGTGGCTCAGTGGTAAAGAACCCACTTGCCAAAGCGGGAGAAACAAGTTCAATCCCTGGGTTGGGAACATCCCCTGGAAGAGGGCATGGCAACCCACTCCAGTATCCTTACCTGGAGAATCCCATGCACAGAGGAGCCTGGCAGGCTGCAGTCCACGGGGTCGCAAAGAGTCGGACTTGACTGAGCAACTGAGCGTGTGCACACGTACACACAGTGCAGTGCAAACAGCTTCTCTGTGAGCTGGGAAATTAAAAATGCATGTGACTTGCTTCCTTTCAATATTCGCTTCCTTGCGATGGTCTGAAACAGAGCCTGCTGTGTCTCTGGGGCCTGCTGGTAGGCGCTGCTTTATCAGCACGTTAAATAAGAAACTGGTTGCAGGTGGGATACCTGCCGTAATTTGGAAGTTACAAGGACCGTAAATGATTTGAGTTGTGGGCAGTCCTGTCGTATGGTGGGAAAACATCCGTGACACCTGTTGGTGACCATCTCAGGTACTGCTGATAACACTGGCATGTCACCCACATTATCAGTGGGAGATGCTGCATTTCGGTTTGACGATAGTGCAAATAAAGATGTACTGTTTACCCACCCACGTCTGTAGACTCCCTGAGTACTGCTTCTGAGGCCAGTTTTTGAAAAAAACTAGTCAACAGTTCAGAGCCACGAGTGATGCCACAGTGCTGCCACTAGGTGGCAGCATGCCGCAGCGCTGAGTTAGGTGGCCCTTCAGTGCAGTGGCCCCTGGTCCCTCCTGCAGGTGACCCTGGAGACCACCATCGGCAACAGGAACCCGGCCCTGTGGAAGTACGTGCAGCCCAAGGGCTGTGTGCTGGAGTGGATGCGCAACGTCGTGGCCAATCGCCTGGCCTTGGATGGGGACTCCTGGGCCGACATTTTCAAGAGGTTCAACAGTGGCACGTGAGTGGGCACCGTGGCCTCTCCACCCAACTTCCCCACTAATACTCAAGACCCCAGGGGGACCTGACGTGGCACCAGGGCCCACCCCCCAGCCTCTTTGCAGAGTCTTCTTGTTTCATGTGTGGGGAAGCAGAGGCACAGGGAAGGAAAGGGTTTACCCTTCTCTCGCAGGCTCCTCCGCCCGGGGAAGGCTCCCAGAGAAAGGCCAGGAAGAAATGTGCAACTCAAGAGCTCTGGGGACAGTGGGGAGGGCTGTCCCAGGAGGTGGACATGGGTGGATGGGGACCCTGTGAGCCAGAGACACTGGAACCGGATTGGGCAGGGTCTTAGGACATTGGGCGGAAGAATCAACCTTTGTTCCAATAAGCACTAGGGAGCCACAGACTCCTCCGGAGCAGGTAAGCAGTGTGATGAGAGAGGAATGTGAGGACGGCTGGGTGAGCTGCAGTGTCCAGGTGATGGTTGAATGGCCGGACACGCCCAGGGCACCCTGGCCGCGTGATTCCTGGCTGTGTGTGGCCCCGGGGGCAGCGGGTGGCAGGGGCAGCGGCCCTGGGTCTGTTCAGCTCTCTTTCCTGGTACCTGACAGGTACAACAACCAGTGGATGATCGTGGACTACAAGGCATTCGTCCCCGGCGGGCCCAGCCCTGGGAGAAGGGTGCTCACCATCCTGGAGCAGATCCCGTGAGTCCAGGGAAAGGGGCAGGGCGCCCCAGCAGAGGGAACCGCCTCGGCAGAGGCATGTGGGAGGGGAGGCCTCAGGGAGGCAAGCCTAGAAGAGAAGGTAGCCACGGATTGCGGCTCAAGATTCAGGACATAATCCACCCACAGGCAGTGGGGAGCCTTCGAGGGTCCTTGAGCAGGGCAGTGCTCTCACCACTCACACCCTGTCTCTCTTCCTGGTCACAGGGGCATGGTGTTGGTGGCCGACAGGACCTCGGAGCTCTACCAGAAGACCTACTGGGCCAGCTATAACATCCCGTATGTCCCACTTCCCGGTATTCCTCAGCCTTCGCTCAGCTCTCCATGCAGGGGAGGGGTCCTTCCCCGGTGATTCTTTAGTTTCACCAAGCAACCCACCTCGGGAGTTCCCTGGCGACCCAGTGGGTTAAGACTCTGTGCTTCTACTGTGGGGGTGCGGGTTCGATCCCTTGGTTGGGGAACTAAGATCCCGCAAGCTGTGTGGTGTAGCTGTGGCGGGGAGAGGGGCGGAGAGGGGCAAGAAACAAAAGTAAAATCATTTAAAAAAAAACCCTCCCCACCCCCTTCTTCGCCAGGAAAGCCCTGACAGTTTTGGGGTACAGTTGTGAGGTCGGCATCTGTAGGGCCCCCTAGTCTGCACCTGCTGCAGGGTGGTGGGGAGTGGCCTGCCTCAGGTGCTGACCCCTGCTGTGGGCCCCCAACTGGAGCTGCTTTAACCAGTTGTACAGCCAGCACCTCTTACCCCTCATGGTGCGTTACCTGGATTATCTCCTTTGATCTGTACAACTACCACGTGGTAACCATGGCTCCTGTACCCATTTCACAGATGATGAAACTGAGGCCTCGAGAAAGTACCTAAAGTTCCCAAGATTCCGTAGCTGCTCAGTAGTGAGGTCAGAATTTGAACCTCACATCTCTTGAAGCCCAGACTTTGGCCACCGCACCAAACCTCCCAGCAGCACAAACAAAAGACATGATTATCGTTATCCTGATCATCGGGGTTGTTGGTGTTCATGTCCTGGCACGACTGCCCTCTTTGCCTCCCAGGCCATGGCCAGGTAAAGCTAGTGGGCGTCATGAGTGACCACCCTTGTCCCCGGCAGGTCCTTTGAGTCTGTGTTCAATGCCAGTGGGCTGCCAGCCCTGGTGGCCCGCTACGGGGACTGGTTCTCCTACGACGAGAGTCCCCGGGCCCAGATCTTCCGACGGAACCACTCGCTGGTACACGACCTGGACTCCATGATGCGGCTTATGAGGTGCGAGGGGGGGCACTGGGAGCCTAGAATCGTGTGGTGGAGCTTTATAGTAACTCATTTCAGCCTCCCGACAAGCCAGGGAGTGGCAGAGGGTGATGTATCCATGACAGTAGGACTGAGGCGTCAGCAGGATGTTGGACAGCCAAGGGCACAGAACATGCCCCCATGGTCCTTGGGGAGCACCCTCTCTCTTAGGGGATGCAGAGATCCATCCCGTACTCAGAGTGTTGTTGATGTGTAACGAGGACTGTCTGAACTCCAGAAAATGCTGTGAAGGCATGAAGCGGGGTCTCTAACCTGGCCTAGATTGGGGGCCCAGAGGGATACCCAAAGGGAGGGATGGCAGAGCTGAGGGCTGAGGGATGGGTGTGGAGTGACCAGCCGGGGGTGGGGTGGGTGACGGAAGCCCAGGTGGCACGTTGAATGCAGGTGGCCGGGTTAGGGGGCTGCCTCTTGGAGTGCGGGCTCCCCTCCTAGCATGACTGGGGTTTTCTTCCACGTCCAGGTACAACGACTTCTTGCACGACCCCCTGTCACTGTGCAAGGCTTGCACCCCCAAGCCCAATGGGGAGAACGCCATCTCGGCCCGCTCCGACCTCAACCCGGCCAATGGCTCCTACCCCTTCCAGGCTCTGCACCAGCGCTCCCATGGGGGCATCGATGTGAAGGTGCCAGGCTCGGGGGGTTGTGGCTGGGGGGGTCAGAGTTGAGGGGAGCCGCAGGGCCTCCTGGGTTGGAATGACTTAGCCACCTGCCCTCCCTGCACCCACAGATAACCAGCGCAGCCCTGGCCAAGGCCCTGCGCCTCCGGGCGGTCAGCGGCCCCACGTGGGACCAGCTGCCCCCATTCCAGTGGAGCACCTCGCCCTTCAGCGGCATGCTGCACATGGGCCAACCTGACCTCTGGAAGTTCTCGCCCATCGAGGTCTCTTGGGACTGAGGCTCCGTCTCTGCTCTGCTGCCTTCTGCCCCCGCTGACCCTGGCGGGGACCACCCGACTGGCTGCCTCCCTACCCCCCCGCCTGCCTCCTCTGCAGGGGAGGGGGCATCATCGCCCTGCTGTGCCCGATGCGGACCTGGGCCGCGGCCAGGCTCCCAGGCTCACTCTCGTCTGGGCGGCCTCCGGGGTGGGGAACGCAACCCAGGGGGCGCGGGACTGACTGGTTGCCCTGCCTGGGTGATGCAATCTCTGTCTCCCTCTGCGTCCCTCTCCTGCTTTTTTCTCTTCCACCCTCGGGTCCCGGGACCCAGTTCTGGGCCCCCAGCGGGGCCAGCAGGAGAGGCCCCAGTGCCTACATCCCAGTACCATCCCTGCCTATGGCTCTGGAGCTTCTGCTCCAGGTCAGTGTCACCCCTCCAATGCCACCCCAGCCCATCCACTCCCTGGGGAAGCAGCTTTCTCCAGGTTTCACTGGAGAAACCGTTTCTCCTCCTGGAGGATGGAAACTGGAAACCCTACAAAAAAACCAAAGTTTCTGGCTACCTGGGGCTTGAGGGGCCCGAGTGTCCTGCTCTCCCCAGGGCCAAGCAGGAGTGTCAGCCCCTTTGCTCCAGCCTCGTCCCGACCCCCAGCGCTGGCCTGCCTCTGGCCTCTGGGCAGGGCCCACAGGCCCCATGCCACGGGAACCACCTTGCAGGCTGTGCCACCATTAAACAAGAGAGGCCGAGGCCCCTGTGCTGTGTTTCTTGGGGCCGCGGGGCTGGCAGGGCCGGCGTCCTTTCTCTTCTCAGGTTTGAGTCCTGACCGTTCACCCATGCACCCTCCTGTCCGTCCTTCTGTCTGTCTGTAGAGGCATTCACCTGCCAACCCACCCACCCCTTGTCCATCTGCACGGTCATCCGCCCACTCATCCACCCGTCTTCCATTTATCTGTCTGTTCACATATCCGTCTATCATCCAGCCATCGATCCATCTACCCATTCATCCAGCCACCCGTATCTGTCCATCCATCTAGCCATATGCTTGTTGAACACCTACTTTGTTCTGGGTCCTGTTGTAGGGCTCTGTTAACCACCAAGTCCTACCCCCACCTTCTCTCGAGTCCTACCAGGGGTGGCGGTGGGGGAAGACAGATCAACGCAAACAGAGTCCCTCCCCATCCGCTCTTACCCAGAGCCTCCCCTGGAGACAAGACTCCTGCCGTGCTTGGGCAGAGGAGAGCACGTGGCCGTGGAGTCAGAGGCCTGGGTTCGAATCCTGTCTCCAGCTCTTACTAGTTACGGTACCTAACTTCTCTGTGTCTCCGTTACCTCAACTGTTAAATAGGTAATGACGTGAGCAGCATTTCCCTGCGTGTGTGTGTGTGTCTGTGTGTGTGCTTGGAGGAGGGTGAGATTCACTGCATTGGTGGCTGTGACATTGCCCACGTGGGGCCTTACACTCTCAACATTCATTCATTAACAATAATTTATCAAATAGTTAAAACATGCCAGGCATTGTTATAAGGTCCTGGGGATACCTCGTAACAGGTACCAAGAAAGTAATCCCATGATGTTTACACTGAGGAGGTAGATAAACAGACAGTGTGTGTGATGGTGATAAGTGGGGGGTGGGAGTGGGTTCGCTATATATATGTGTGTGTATTTTTTTCTGGGGCACATCACTTGCACTCAGCAGCTGGCGAGATCTTAGTTCCCCCAACAGGGATTGAAAACGTGCCCCCTGGTATTGGAAGCACGTGGGGTCCTAACCACTGGACCACCAGGGAATTCACCTTTTTAAAGTTCTGCATATAGGTTGACGCTAGAAAGACTGCTGTTCTGGGCAGGTTTCTCTGAACTGGCTGATAGTTTAGATTCTATCCCTCCAGGAACAATTCTGGGGCCAGTCAGCTGGTGATTCCCCGTCCCTGCCTGCCCTTTGCTGATTCCTGTCTCCTGGATTTTTTTTTTTAATACTTTTACTTTTGTATTGGGGTATTGCTGATTAACACACAGTGCTGTGATAGCTTCTGGTGAGCAGTGAAGGGACTCGGCCATACACACACGTGTATCCGTTCTCCTCCAAACGCCCCTCCCATCCAGGCTGCCGTACAACACTGGGCAGAGTTCCCTCTGCTGTGCAGTAGGTCCTTGTTGGTTATCCATTTTAAATACAGCAGTGTGTGCATATCCATGCCCCACAAATTCCCTAACTATCCCTCCCCCCATCCTTCCCGTCTCCTGGATTTCAGGTACATATGCTGTCTCTCCCGGCTGGAAATCAGCATGTAACCCTGTCACTAGGGCGGGTTTTCCCTGAAATCTCGCGGTACCCGCTCTTTGTCAAGGTAGGGGTGGGGGATTCCCCTCTGCAAGCCCACATGGATCTGTGTGGTAACCTGAGGGGTTAGGGCGGTTCTTAAACTTGGGGCTCCAAGTGTCCCAGGGTCTGCTATAGGTGGTGCAGGGGTGGTGGGGGGCTCCATCCAGGACCAAGGCCGCTCCAGCAATTCCCCTTCTGTCTGGTTTATAGACTGGCTTCAATATGTGCTGTTCTGGGAAGACAGGGTTTTGTGTGTGAGAGGATTGGCTTGACGTGGACGAGAGATGGGTGTCCATTGTCAGTAGATACACCCCTGGGGCTTCCCAGGTGGCGTGAGTGGTATGGAGAACCTGCCTGCCAGTGCAGGAGACAAGAGACACAAGTTCGATCCCTGGGTTGGGAAGATCCCCGGAGTGGGAAATGGCAAACCTGCACCACTGTTCTTGCCTGGGAAATGCCATGGACATAGGAATCTGGCAGTCTACAGTCCATAGGGTTGCACAGAGTCGGACACAGTTGAAGTGACTTAGCACGCAGGAACAAGGGGCTCAATACCCCACTCCCCGTGGTTCTGTGATACAATTATTCTGTTATCAGGAAGGACTTCCAGTAGAATGAGGCTGCCTTCCCAGCTGGTTCTGCCTCCAGTGGAGGCCCGTGTCCCATCCCAAGCCCCTCTCATTCAGCATGGCTGCCCCCGACCGGCTCCCTGCCATGCAGAGATGCCCCCTCCTGGCACACATGCCCAGCAGGAGTTGGGGTTCCGGCCTCCATGTGGGTCCCTAGGGTTCCCAGGAGTAGGAGGCACGGAGGATATTGAGAGCCATTGAGAGCCGGGGGTGACAGCAGGCATGCTGAGGTGGAAGGGAGGGAGGGAGGGAGACAGTCATGATGGAAGAACTCAAAAAGGAGCTTCGTTTCAATAAAAAAGCACTTCTTACGAAAATGAAAGTTTGCACAATAGAAAAGTAAAGGGAATTCCCCGGCAGTCCGCAGTCCGGTGGCTTGGACTCATGCTGTCACTGCTGGATCACGGAACTAAGATCCCATAAGCCACAAGGCATGGCCGCAGGTTGGGGGGCGGGGTGTGGATTTAAGAAAAAAGGTGAGTAAGGGTAGGCTTTGGGCTTCCTGAGAAAAAACCCAAACACTCGAAAGAGTTCAGCTCACAGCCTTGCTGGCTACCGCCTTTCCGGCCACTCCACACGCAGTGGTCTCAGGAGAACCAGGTTACCGGCTGGCGCGGGCTATGGGCTCCCAGGAGACACAGGAATAACATTTAGAATGAGGCGCTGGATCACGCTGCAGAAAACTCCAGTCCTTCCAGGGTTCACCCCGGATAGGGGAGGGGTCCTCACTGGGGCAGCCCGTCCATGCCCAGCTGTTTCTTGAGCGCCGGCAGCTGCGCCAGGCTGATGTTGCTGCCCCCACAGACGATGACCACGAGGGAGGAGAGAGGAGTGCGGAGTTTCCCCTCTCCTTGCAGCTTCTGAATCACATTGCTGTAGACGGCGGCCAAGGCGGCCCCACAGGCGGGCTCCACCAGGATCTTCTCGTCATCTGCCAGAGGAAGGGGATGGTGAGGGTGGAGCCAGGAAACTGCCGGGTCACTGGCGAAGCCATTGGCTGTGGGCCCTGGCCACAGACTGGTCCTGGACCACCCCCACCCCACCCCTCCCATCATTACCCTCCATTGACCTTCTAGGGCCTGAGTCATGGCTGAATTTCAACATCAGCGCTAACCCTTGCTGTGCTTGTAGTTTTCTGGGCACCGTGTTAACATCACCTGAGCAAGAGTGCCAGCACTGATTGGCCAAACTAACTCCCAGCACAGGAGAATTGAATGGCAGCGTAAGTGTGTGTGTGTGTGTGTGTGTGTGTGTGTGATCCCTGTGCGGATGAACCCTGTAAAAGTCCAGCTTAGGGACTTCCCCGGCGGTCCAGTTAGGACTCCGTGCTTTCATTGCTCTGGTTGGGGAAGTGAGACCCACATGTTGCGATTGTTGTTTAGTTGCTAAGTTGTGTCTGACTGACTCTCTGTGACCTGATGGACTGTAGCGCCAGGCTCCTCTGCCCATGGGAGTCTCCAGGCAAGCATACTGGAGTGGGTAGCCAGTGCCTTCTCCAGGGGATCTTCCCGACCCAGGGATCGAACCCGAGTCCCACATTGCCTGTACTGGCAGGTGGATTCTTTACCACTGAGCCACCTGGGAAGCCCATGCTATGTGGCAAAAATAAAAAAGCTTATCTGGAAGAGTACAAGGAGCATCAAAAGGATATTTTAAAAAGAGTCCAGCGTAGTCACAGACTCACCTCTGAATCCAGCACTGAGGCCCACAGTTTCCTTTTTCACCCTGACTACATTGCTCAGAACCAGCATTTTACATGCTCAGTTATTTTCCTCTGCTGTTACATTATCTGACTTTTTTCATTTGTCCCCTTGGTCTTTCTGTTCTAACCCCTGGACTGCAGTGACTTTCATTAATGGGAAGTTCCACAGAGGGACGGGAAACAGAATTGTGAATGACACCCCTTGGCATGCCAAGCGGACAGCCACATAGTCCTTAGCCAGCAGGGTGGGGTCCCAAAAGGACTTAGCACATACATACCCACAAACTTCTCAAGAGCGGCCACAGCCTCCTGGTCCGAGACAACTTCAGAGAAAATGGGGTGTTCCCGATACACCCTCATAGCCTGCGCTGTCACGGTGGACACGCCCAGGGCTTTGGCAACACTGGGAGGGACAAAGATGGAGGAGGGGAGAAAGAGACAGGAGAGAAGAGGGAGGCAGACCATGTGATTACCTTCTGGCCAATAAGAGGTAAGTGGACATAGCTGTGTCTTTAAAGGAAAAGAGTCAGCTTCTGCCCTGACTTCTTCCTGCCAGATGGAGTGTGGGTGTGATAGCCAACACCTAAGCAGCTATCTTGGGCTATGAGTCTTTGTGATGAGGATGATGGCGAACAAAATCAAGGGTCCTGGGCCCCTGGCTTCGTGGAGCTAGACTTTTTTATACGAGAGGAAATAAAGTTCAATTTTGTTTAAACCACTGTTATTTTGGACTCCTGTATAATGTGGCTAAACCTAATGCTAGTCAAACACCATATGGGAAAGGTTTGGGGCTGGGATATGAACCACTTGGAAGCAGGAGCTGTGTTTATTCACCACTGTCTCCCCAGGATCGACCAGTGCCTTGCACATCTTAGGGGCTCAATAAATGGTTTGTAAATTAATGAGGTGTGTTAAACCCTACCACAGAGGAACCCAATAAAAGATTAATGTTAGCCTTTTCATGCGAGGAAGTGTGATGTTCATGGTACAGAGTCACACAGACTTGAGTTCATTAACAGCCATACTACTCACTGGCTGCGTGACTTTAAGTGACTAAAGCCTCAGTTTCCTCATCTGCAAAATGGGGCTGGCATGGGGATCTACCTCGCCGCCAGCACCGAGGAGGGAGCTCCCCACAGCACTCGCTGAACATGATGACGGCCTCCTTGGCTGCTTACCTGGTAATGCGGGGCAGGGTGACGAGCTTGCCGGCCACGGTGGAAGCGTGGAAACTGTCGGCTCCAATGGTCTCCATGGCGACGATGGGCACGTCCCTCCAGCCTACTTCTTCCAGCCCCTGGACCACTCCACACAAGAGGCCTCCACCCCCTACTGCCAGCACGATGGCCCCCGGCTTTTCGGTCATTGTCTCCTTCAGCTCCTTCACGATGGAAGAGTGGCCTTTCCTGGAGGAGGTGGGTGGGGAAGGGGGTGCAGGTTAGGGCTGGGCTGCCCGGACACACCAGGCAGGGGTCCTGAAGATGCCACTTACCCTCTGTTTGCCCTCATCCCAGGCAGCTGATGGGCCTCGGGGCTGGTCCCCTCAAACCTGACTCCACCCTATTTCCAGCTGCCAACACCTGCATCTCCACATCTTCCTCTAGCCTCTGGAGCACTGCGAATGTGGCAGGTGGTGGTGCCAGGAAATGAAACCCCCAGGAGCAGCCCTCAATCCATTATAGGAATTAAGAATTATGGGAGTTGATGCACAGACGCTCCTTGCCCAATAGCCTCCCCCACGGGTTTGGCAACCCCGGTTCATGGTCCATGCTGGCTCCCAGGGGCCCTCGAGGGATTAAGCTCCAGCTGCACATGGTGATCACCAGTCCATAAGCCTCCTTCCTTCCTCATCTCACTTCCCCAGCCCTCGAATGAGTCACCTTCCAAGTCAACTGCTTTCCCTGAAATCTTTGCCTTGGGTTCTGCTTCCAGGGGCCCCAATCACACACACACACACACACACACACACACACACACACGTGTACCCAAGCCCAGGCATTCGCCCATGGTCCAGGAGAACGGGCACTGGCGCACATGTGTGGGCACTAGCAGCCGTGCCTGTGTGCATGCTTCTATGTGATGTGCACACACATGTGTGCTGCTGTGTGTGACGGTGTGTGTTGGAGCAGGTGTCCACTCGGTGATGTACAGGCACGGTCACTACCCACCCTGGTTGACTGGGGGCTCCACATACCAGATGAGAGGGTCGTCAAAGGGAGGGACATAGACCCAGCCTGAGTTGTTTTTCTCCAGGTCCTTGGCCACCCTGATGGCCTCATCCAATGTCTGCAAGATCACAGAGAAGGGATGAGGGGCTGGGGAACTTGGTCCTCTGCCCCGGTGCCCTCTGTGGCCTCAGCTCCAGGTTGGTACTCACCTCACCCACCACTTTGACCATGGCGCCCTCATTCTTGAGCCGCTGGATGGTGAGGGCAGGTGTGGTGCTGGGCACGACAATCATGGCAGGGATGCCCAGCTTCCTGGCCGCATAGGCGGCTGCCATGCCTGCATTGCCCGCTGCCAGGGTAGACAGTGTTAGTGGGGTTGAACCCTCCCTGGGTGAAGGCTGGCTTCCCCTTTGAGTTCTAAAATGGGACTTCTGTAGATGCTTGCAGTGGCTCATTGCTGGGGAAGCCATGACTCAGAGGGGTGGAGCAGCTGACCCCGGGACACACAGCAGAGCACAGGAGGAGGTATGCAGGCTACTTACCTGAGGAGCACACGAAATATTCACAGCCTTGCTCAGCCCACTGTGGAGGCAGAGGGGAGAGGATCAGGCCTGACATCTTTTCTCCCCAAAGAGACTAACTGGTTCAGGGAAAGATGAAGGAGAGGAAGGTAACTGGTGGCTCTGGGATCAGCCCACACACATGGGCCATGTGGGGACCCTATGGACTGACACCCCTTAACCAGAGGAGGTGCCAATGGAGGGTGCCTGTGGGGAGTCAGCAGGGCCCACCCTGGAACTCCTAGGATGTCACATGGCAGTGGCCCTGCCCTGTCCACAAAGGGGATCTTCCTGGATGAGGCTGTACCATTTTGCAGAGGTGTCCAATGCCTCGGATCTTGAAGGAGCCGGAGGGCTGGGCACTGTCTATCTTGAGATAGACCGTGGTGCCAACCAGTTTAGACAGGGTCATGCTGTCACGGACGGGGGTCTCCACGTGCAGGTGTTTGCCTGGCATCATTGCTGGGAGAAAGGAAGGAAGCCCAGAGGGTCAGGGGAGTTGGCTCTGGCGCCAGCCGCTGCCACTCAGTAGGCAGTGAGGCTGGGATGGACCCTTTCCCTAACTTCCCAGGAAGCCAAAGACAAGCCCCAGATTATAGCATCCTGAGACCTGAGTTCAAATCTCAACTCGGCCACCAATTTGACATTGGACAAAGAATCTCCCTTTGGCCCCAGCTGCCTCATCTGTAAAATGGGCAGAGGTCATCTTCTCTCCCCCTACCCCTTCCCACCTCCGGCCCACCCCAACACACACATACATTATTCTGAGAAGCTATTAGCATCAGAAATAACATCCAGCTCCAGTGGTTAGCACTCTGTGCTCTCACTGTTGAGGGCCTGGGTTAGATCCCTGGTTGAGGAACTAAGATCTCACAAGCCGAGAGGCATGGTCAAAAGAGAAAAAGAAATAACATTTAGACCTTGCAGCTTTTGAAGACCAGGAGGTAGAAATAGACTCGCAGGTGTTGACTCAGAATGAGCGGCAAGATTATGGCTAAAACAGGGGCAGGATATCAGGTCTAGTGTGTGCAAAACCTGCAAGGACACATGTGCACACCCACAATCCATGTGTACAAGACATCTCAGAAAGCACACAAGAAACCCATCAGGGCAGGGGGCCCTGGGGAGGCCAGGCACACGGCACCTGCTTCTGTGCCATTTCAACGTTTTGCTGTGTGCATGTATATTATGTGTTTAAATTACACAGCTTTAAAAACTAATCTCTGAGAGTGAAGTAAGTCAGAAAGAGAAAAACGAGTGTCATATATCAGTACATATATATGGAATCTAGAAAAATGGTCGTGATGAACCTATTTGCAGGGCAGGGATAGAGACTCAGACACAGAGAGCAGACTTGTGGACGCAGCAGGGGAAGGAGAGGGTGGGACAAATTGAGAGAGGAACATTGACATATAGACATTACCATGTGTAAACTAGCTAGCTAGTGGGAAGCTGATGTTCAACACAAGGAGCTCAGCCCAGTACCCTGTGACGACTTGGTGGGGGGCAGTGGGATGGGGTGTGGGGACGGGAGGGAGGTTCAAGAGGGAGGGGATATACATATACTTATAGCTGATTCACATTGTTGTAAGGCAGAAACCAACACAACATTGTAAAGCAACTATATTCCAGTAAAAACTTAATAAAAACAACTAACCTTTGGAAAGCCCTGTACCCATTAGGGGAAGGTTTTTATTATTGTCATTTTTGGGGGGCAATAACTATTATATTATTTAACAATCACTTATAAGGCAATTACCAGGACTTCCCCGGTGTTCCAGTGGTTAAGAATCTGCCTTGCAATGCAAGAGGATATGGGTTCGATCCTTGGTTGCAGAGCTAAGATCTCACATACCTCAGGGCTGCTAAGCTGGCACACCACAAGAGACCACAAGCCACAAGAAAAGATCCTGTATGCCACAAAGATGCTGCATGCCACAAGACTTGAGGCCGCCACACAAGTAAATACATAAATATTTAAAGTGATTAACATATGCCAGGCATTTTCTTAAGTTTTACAGATATTAACTCACTTAATCCTTCTACCAATCCTAGGAAATGCCTAGGATAATTGCCTAATGTTGTTGTCCAGTTCTCCTGTTGAGGAAACAGACCTTGATTGTGCTTTTCAGATTGATCACTGAGCAATTCGTACCCCTCACACACCTCTTACGATGCAACACTGAGGCTTTTCTAGGTGGGAGGTGGGGTCAGGTCTACACTTCCTTCCCTTGAACCCTGGGTTGTGGTGGGGGCAAGGGGAGAGGGGCTATGACTGCAGGGGAATGGATACTATGTGACTCCCTGCAAGCAGTGATGTGTTGGTGAATGTTTAATGATAGCCTCACCAAAGGGAAAGAAGCCTTGATTTCTAGTGTCCGCACATCTGTGACATTTTAAGCTACTAACAAGATGTCACTGAACAGGGAGTCGGGAAGAGATGGACACTGTCCACTACTGAGAACCCTGTGTCATCTGGCTGTAGCCCAGCATGGCTCTCAAGGCCGGGTCATGTAAGGCTACCGAGCTGCCAGGCAGCTGGGAAGCTCCCTGTATGAACCCAGCCGCCAAGATGGGAGCAAGCCCGGGCGGCATGCCGGGGACCGCAGGGAGGTGTCCCGCCTAACATGTCCAGCTAATATCGTAGCTGATGGGCAGACATGGCGCCTGCCTTAGGGAAGACTCTAGCCCAGCTACTGTTATCACACTGCAGCCCCCGAGAGAGACCCAAGTGAGACAGAACTGCCTGGGTGAGTCCAGTTGAGCTCCAAAGTAATGACAGAAAGAATCCACCTAGTGTGGGTTCAATCCCTGCTCTGGGAAGATTCCACGTGCCGAGGCTCAACTCAGCCCCTTTGCCACAACTGCTGAGCCCAAGCGCTGCAGCTACTGAAGCCTGCCTGCCCTCGAGCCCGTGTTCCACAGGAGAAGCCACTGCAGTGAGAAACCCATACACAGCAGCCAGAGGAGCCCTCATTCACCACAACTAGAAAAAAAGTCTGAGCGCCGCAAGGAAGACCCAGCGCAGCCAAAAATAAAGAAACGAATTAAAAATTTTTAAAAAAGAAATTGCAGTATTGGCTTGTCCAAGGTCACACAGAGAGTGACTAGGGGGAGAAGGAATTATTATTTTTTTTATGGCCATGTCTCATGGCTTGTGTGATCTTAGCTCCCCAACCAGGGATTGAACTCGTGCCCTCAGCAGTGAGAGTCCTAACCGCTAAATCGCCATGTAATTCCAAAGAGAAGAGGTAAGATTTGAACCAGGCAGCCTAGGCCCAGAGTCCAGGCTCTCTCCAGCACACATGGGGTGGGGGGTCTGTCTGCATGGATTCTGGGTGACTGAGAACCTGAGACCTTGCATGCCAAAACTAGCTAGAGTACCTGGGAGATCCCACATGATGCAAAGATCCTGCGTGCTGCCACTAAGACCGACCAGCCAAATAAATAAGTAAAAATTAACTCTTATTAGGACTTCCCGGGGGTTATGGTGAAGACTCCCCACTTCCAAAGCAGGGGCTCTTGGGGGCAGGGTGGGGTGGGACTGGTTGGGGAATTAAGATCCCATATGCTGTTGCGGTGTGGCCAAAAAAAAAAAAAAAAAAACCTATTATTACACATAAACTAAACACTCACAACTGCCTTAACAGAAAGATTCTGTTATTATTATCCCCATTGTACAGATGAGGAAACAGAGGCACAAAGCTGGCAGTGAACCCAGCCAGTCTGGCTTCAAGGCACAGGCTTTTACGCTCAGCTGACTCTTCCTCCCTCTCTTGCCCAGGGAAAACCCAAGGTGGCTGCAGACACTTTAGTCCTGGGGATGGAGGTGAGGATGGATGGGGCGGCTTACCAGAGAAAGGCGAGAAGCTGGGCGTCTGAGCGTCAGGCAAAGGAGGAATAGACTGGAGGTGGTCTAGATGGACCGACTGGATAGACGGTCCACAGACATGACGAGTAGGAGGGGTAGCCTGTCTTCAGAACTGTCCCAGGCACTAACGGGTCCGGGCTTTATTCCCCTGGAGCATCTGAGCAGCCAATGGGACACCAGGACCGGCCACACCCCCGCCAGGCCCCGCCCCTTGGCTCTAGACCCTAGGGGCTTCCCGGAAGGGAACGCCCCTCTTTCTAGCTGGGTCTTTCTCCCTGTCCCGCTAGCCACGCCCCTTCTCCACTCTCAGCTTCATATCAGGACAAATACCTGCTTCATCACAGCTTTTACGAAGCTGCCGGAGAAGGGTGTGAAATAATGCACTTAACTTCGCTAGCACTTGCTTGGCGCTCAGTGGGCAAGAATCAAACAGGGAAGTGTATGCTGTTATTGTCCCCATCTTACAGAAAAGGAAACTGAGGCATACAGTAAGAGGGATGAGCTAGCGCTTGAACGCAGCAGGGTGACCCCCAAATCTGCAATCTGAACACAGGTTTTAACTTTTTTTTATTTATTTATTGAGTTTAGAAACTCAAACATTTGTGCTGTAAAGCGAAAGAAAAATGATGAATAGTCACCCATATGATGCAACAGGATTGGTTCTTAACCATATAGAAAAACAGAAAAGTACTTTTTTCACCTTTTCACCAATTGAAACTTTTAGTTTCAATTTCGTAACAGCTTACCGGAATTTATTTCCCCATACATACATGACTAATATTCTTTAAATTCCAATGACCTTAAATTATATCATGCAAAAGTCATGGGATAAGGATGGAACTATCATGTCAATGTACACGTATTTTAAAATCTTTTGACTGCCCAGCAGGGCATGTGGGATCTCAATTTCCAACCAGGTATGGAACCCATGCCCCCTGAATTGGCAGCGAGGGGCCTTAACCACTGGACCATCAGGGAAGTCCCATGCCAGCATGTTTTTAAGCATTAAAAAGAGAACTCAGAAAAATCCCAAGTGTTGTAAGTATTGGGGATATAAAATTTCAAAGTGAAATTCAACAGGAAGAGGGACACAATAAGCCACTGGTATTACTTAATAACAAAGGCTGAACACGGTTTTTTTAAATTGCCATCCCCTGTTATCCTTTATAACTCCTTTGTCCTAAAGGGGCAATATAGGTAAGACCTAGAAGGGTCAGGGTTCCTGGCTCTGCCCTTTACTAGGTGTATGGCCCTAGGTGAGCCATTTTGTGCCCTGGGGATTCTGTTTGCTCATCTGTAAAATGGGGATAATATTTGTATCACCCTTCTGAGATTAGATGACACCATAATATATTTATGTAACAGGCCTGGTGTCAGGTGACTGTTCAGTAAGGCAGCCATCACTACCCTCATTACCATCATCTTCATCACAGAAATGGAAGATTTTGCCTCCTTGCCCTGTGCCAAGCCTCGGTCTGTCTCTGGCTGTGTGGAGGGTCTGTATGTGGTCCACACGCATGAACATCACCCCACATGCATATGGTCGGCTTTCTTCCTGGCCCCTTCAGCAAAGGTTTCCTGTCCCACTAGCCAGGACAAGAATATGGATGATATAGAAGGCAGTGTGCGGTGTTAGTCACTCAATAGTGTCCAACTCTTTTTGACCCCATGGACTGCAGCCTGCCAGGCTCCTCTGTCCATGGGGATTCTCCAGGCAAGAATACGTCCTCCTCCAGGGGATCTTCCCAACCCAGGGATCGAACCCAGGTCTGAGGCATTTCAGGCGGATTCTTTACTGTCTGAGCCACCAGGGAAGCTCAAGAATATTGCAATGGGTAGCCTATCCCTTCTCCAGGGGATCTTCTTGATCCAGGAATAAAGCTGGGGTCTCCTGCATTACAGGAGGGTTCTTTACCAGCTGAGCTACCAGGGAAGCCCATGGAAGGCAGAGAGAATACAAATAGCCTGCATATTTGTCTCCATGGGACAGGCTGTCCTCTCTTGTTGGCCCCTTCTGACCTTCCACAGGCACTCCCAAGCCCCCCCACCCCTTAGTGGAACATCCCCAGGTTTGTGCTGGGGATCCAGATTGGTGGAGCTGAAGGGAGTGGGCATCGGGAACCTCATGTGTAGTACCCCCCACCCCGGGTATATACAGCTGGTGCTTATCTCACCCGAGTATCTGCTTGTGCCTGCTTGCATGTCAAGTATTTCCTATGTGATGTGGGGCTTCACTTACCCCTGAGATAACAAGGTGAGTGGGCATTTTGAGTCCCATGTCACAGGTGAAGCAACAGGCTCAGAGATGAAATAAAATTGCTCAAGATCTTCCAGGAGGCAAGGATGAAATATGTCGATTGAAATAAAAACGCACAAGATGAGAGCCGTGAGTTTCAGTTTTATTTGGGAACGTATTGAGGACAATAGCCGGGCAGATACCCTCCCAGAAAGCTCAGAGGAGCTGCTCTAAAGAGGGTGGGGAGGTCAGTGTGCGTATTATATATATATTATATATATATATAGTTTTGTGAAAGGGATATACCTCTCGGAAGAAGGTTGCTGCTGGCCACCAGACGGCTCAGTGGTAAAGAATCCACCTGCTAATGCATGTGACACGGAGTCAATCCTTGGATCTGGGAGATCCCCTGGAGAAGGAAATGGCAACCCACTCCAGTATTCTGGCCTGGGAAATCCCATGGACAGAAGAGCCTGGAGGACCACAGTCTATCAGGTCGAAAAGAGTTGGACACAACTGAGTGACCAATAGTTCCTCCATTTGACAGATGGGAAAATTGAGGCCCAGGTATATCTGATGTAGGAAGGTGAGGGCAGAGCCAGTGGTCCCAGGAGGAGGGACGAGAGTCTGGCTGCAAACCTTAGGCAAGTTGCCTCTCTCACCTCTGCCTGCTAGCTCTGTTACATCACACCCAGATCAGTGTGTCCTTGGTTGTGGGAGGTAGGGATGCTGACAGTTGTTTTCACAGTCCCAGGGGAGGAACAGACAGCTCTCACTTCTGTTTACCCTCCCTGGTAGTGCGCAGCCAAGCCCTAGCATCTCCTGATTAGTTAAGGTCTCAGGCTCCTGAGTCCCTCAAACCCGGGGTGAAACTGACATCCCAGTTTCACCAGGGTGGTCATGTGGCTTCCCCTCAGTCTGTTTCCTGTCCCCCAAAAATGGGAATGATGATGTCTACTAGGAATTGTAAAATAGAGGTAGTGACAGCCCAGTGCCAGGCACGGGGTGAGTGCAAAGGATAGTAGCTGCTATTATGATTATCTTTGGTAGTGTTTATTACCTAGGACTTTCCCACCTATCTGGTCCCCCTTTCCTGAGTCCTCCCTGTGAGCCTGGCTCCTCATTCATGTTTCTTCCCCATCAAGTCTGGGTTGGAGCCTCTGGAATTCTGCAGGCTGGCAGCCCCTGGGACTCTTCCCAGAACATGAACATCCTGAGGGCAGGTCTGTACTAACTTGTCCCCCACTGGATTTGTCACTCTCCCCTCCACTCACTCAATATCCTATAGTGCACAGGACAGCATACCCCCCAACAAAGAATCACCGGTCCCCAAATGTCGGTAGTGCAGAAGCTGAAAAATTCTGCTTGCGAGTATTATAGAATGTGACTGTGTCCTCCCTTCTTCTGTCTTCTCTACTTTTATTAACATGACCAAGTGATCTCTTGTGGGTGAAATGTATGTGCCATGTGTTAAGTCACCCAGTCATGTCCAACACTTCGCAACCCCATGGACTGTAACCCACCAGGCTCCTCTGTCCATGGAGATTCTCCAGGCAAGAATACTAGAGTGGGTTGCCATGTCCTCCTCCAGGGGATCTTCCCAACCCAGGGATTAAACACAGGTCTCTTGCATTGCTGGCAGATTCTTTACCTTCTAAGCCACCAGAGAAGCTGGACTTTATTTAAAAAACTGTTGTTCTGGGAATTCCTGGAGGTCCAATGGTTAAGACTCCGTGCTTCCAGGGTTTGATTCCTTGTCAGGGAACTAAGATCCCACAAGCCACTTGGCTCAGCCTTAAAAAAAACAAAAACCCAAAACCCAAACAAAATATCTGTTGTTCTATGTCTAGCTGCTACTCAGTCAACTCCCAGAGAGGTTAAAGTATTTTCTTGATGAGATAAATACAGTCGAATCATACTTCACTTGTTTTGGGTTTAATTCATTTAACCATTGTAGCCCTGGCTGTAGGACTTGGCAGCCAACCTTCTTTATTTTCTTTCACTTGGCTTCAATCCATCATTCGATTTGACCTAGATCTTTTGGAACCCTTCTTGAGCCATTTGATGGCACTTCATGTGGTGATGCTGTCCGGGTTTGCGTCATCCCCAAATAGGACAAACAGTCCTTTGGTGGGCCCTATGGCTCAAACTGGCCACACTGGCACCCCCCTTGCCCCCTATTTGAGGTTATCATTACCCATCCATCAACGTGTAAGGAGTTGACTAAGACCAAATGGTCTATGACGGATTTTGTCCAAAGTTCACCCAAAACCCAAGATATTTGCAGTGAGTTTCAGCCTCAGAACTCAGGCCCTGTGTGCAACAGATGAAGACATCTTTATTTTCCTCTAAATCAGCTTAATTTTTATTTCAAGCAGTTAAATCATTGGATGCAGTGAGGGGTTTTCCCTCCCCACCCTGCCCCTGTCCAGGGATGGCAGTGACATTCCTGGCCTGAGATGGGGTGGAGAGGCTGCCTGGGCCTCCCTTGGTCTGTACCCTGCCCCCTGCCCGACTCCAGCTTGTAGAGGGCGTCCTTCCTCATTTTCAGCCACGCAGATTCCTGTCCCATCGTCTGGGGGCACAGGCAACCACTTCAGAGAACGCTTCAGGAGTGAGGGTGTCTTCACTCCCTTCTCTGTTTTGAAAGAAGGTGTCAGTCACTCAGTCATGTCTGACTCTTTGTGACTCCAAGGACTGTAGCCCATCAGGCTCCTCTGTCCATGGGGATTCTCCAGGCAAGAATACTGGAGTGGGTTGCCATGCCCTCCTCCAGGGGATCGTCCCAACCCAGGGATCGAACCCAGGTCTCTGGCATTGCAGGCAAATTCTTTACCGTCTGAACCACCAGGGAAAGTCTCTGCTGGGGCAATACCATGAGAATTAGCAAGTGCTACAAGTAGGATCCTTTTCTTCTTTCCCTCTTTTTTTTCTTTTTCTTTTCTCTTTCCCTGTTTATGTCTCTCTCTGATCTGTCTCTTTGTCTCCTACTGTCTCTCTGCCTCTCTTTCTGTCTCTCTGTCCCTGTCACTGTCTGTCTCTCACTGTCTATCTGGCTCTCTTCTCCCCAGGGGAGAGAAGTGAAGGGGAAGGAGTGATAAGACAATATTCTTAAAATATCATATCTCCATCATGGGACTTCCCTGGTAGTCCAGTGTTTAAGACTCTGTGCTCCCATTGCAGGGGGCCTGGGTTCGATCCCTGGTCAGGAAATTAGATCCCACATGCAGCAACCAAGACTGGGTGCAGCCAAATAAATAAATATCAAAAAAGTTAATATCGTAATAAAGGCTGTTTCCAAACACACAAAAATGCATATAGAGTTGTACCACCTCCTTTTGTTGTTTAGTCACCAAGTCATGTCCAACACTTCATGACCCATGGACTGCAGCACTCCAGGCTTCCCTGTCTCTCCCTCCCTGTAATCACCCTCTAGAGTTTCTGATTACTTAATATATTATACAATATTTAATACATTGCACCCTAAAAGCAGTTCATCCATTTATCTTTATTTTAAAAAATCTGAACATAGGGCCAGAACGGTCTCCCTTTCTCCTCTGGGCCTCACCTTTGCCATCCACAGTAAGGATGGGTTAGATGCCCCCTGCAGATACTTCCAGGTCAGATATCATGGCTGTGAATGTGTACGTCTCTTGGGACAAGAGCATCCATGTTGGATGTGGTATTTCTCAATGATCGGTCCCATGGGCTATTTGCTGGGCAACTGGGGGCAAGTCACTGAACCTTATCCTGTGCCTCAGTTTCTCCCTTAATAACTGACTCCTTTCCTTTTCAGGGGCAAGAGGAGAGAGGAAGAGTTACTCTGCCCAAAGGTTCCCAGGGCAGGCAAACTCAAATAACTCCAAGGACCAAGTAGGAGCCTGCTGTGTGTTGGGGCGGCAGCAGAGAAAGATGGGGACAGTGGCAGACAGAGAGCCACGTTCCTCTATGGAGGACAGAGTGAATCAGCTTCAGCCTGCAAAAACATCACCCTCTTATTTAAGACCCTCTCAGATTTGGAATGATTTACCATCTTGGTGAGCATCTGAGACATTAGCTCAGATGTACCAGATGCGGGTTTGATCCCTGGGTTGGGAAGATACCCTGGAGGAGAAAATGACAATCCACTCCAGTATTCTTGCCTGGGAAATCCCATGGACAGAGGAGCCTGGTGGGCCACAGTCCCTGGAGGTGGTAAAGAATTGGACATGACTGAGCGACTAAACCACCACCGCCACCACCGGATGTCAGAAGACAGGCCACATCCCATTGGGGTTGCTCCCTAGCTGGGCTGCTTGCTTGACTGTCTGAGCCCCTGCTGTTTCACCTGTTAACGGACCTGCGCGTCAGACTTGGAAAATGTATGATGTGGAGCCCAAGGTTGAACCTGCAAGTCCCGTGGGCCAGTCCCCCATATCCAAGACTCCGTCCCTCCTCTCTATGTAGTTCCCCTGCCCTGGGAACAAGAAAGCCAGCTGGAGTTGAGGATGGTGAAATGAAGCTTAATGAATAACCCAGGAAGCTGGCCAGGGTGAGCATTTGGTGGCCTGAGACGTCAGGGACAGGGACCGACCGGCTAATGAATGTGGCTCTGGGGCAGGAGGGGGGTGGGGTGGGGGGGAAGGGTCAGTGACCTGGACCCCTCTCCGGCCTCCTCTGCTCTCTGATGCGACCACTCTGGCTTCCCCACCTGATCCTCTTCCAGATCAGGAGCTCTGGGACCTGGTCCCTCTGGGTCTAAGCCCTGGCTTGGCCATAGCTGTGAGACATCAGGAAAGTGATTTGGCCTCTCTGAGCCAAGTCTGACTCCACGATGTGGTGTTGCCTACAATACCCACCTCCCCCTGGGTGTTGTAACCACCCTGTAATAGAGCAATGTCATACCATGTCACGGGCTGCTGGCGCAATTGTTCCCACACTGTTGTGTCACACCTTTCATCATGGTGATAATAATAGCAGCAATAGCAGCAAACACAAGATACTTCCTACTGTTCTATTTTTTTTTTTTTTTTTTGGCCACGCTGAGCGGTGGGCCTGTGGGATCGAAGCTGCACCCCCCTGCGTTGGAAGTGTGGCTTCTTAACCACTGGACCACCAGGGACATCCTGCTACTGTTCTCAGTATTTCACATCTGTTAACTCTCTTGATCTTCACATCAGCTCCACAAAGGAAGTTGTATTTTCTCCTCACCCCGCATTTGAGAATACGGGGTCTTGCTCTGGTATGCAGGGCCCTGCTCAGTATATCTTTAATCCAATTGTCTGCTGATGGGTGGGGTTGTGCTCTCTCCCTGTTGTTGTTTGCCCGGGTCCTGGAGTCTACAAGCTCCACGGTAGGGCTAAAGGCGACCTCCAGAAGGACTTAGGTCAACACAAACCTTCCAGGACTGCTGTGGCCAGTCTCCCTGCCCCACAGCAGGCCGCTGCTGATGACCCACACCTCGAAACATCAACAACCTCAGACATGCAGATGATACCACTCTAATGGCAGAAAGTGAAGAGGAACTAAAGAGCCTCTTGATGAACGTGAAAGAGGAGAGTGAAAAAGCTGGCTTAAACTCAACATTTAAAAAATGAATATCATGGCATCCAGTCCCATGACTTCACGGCAAATAGATGGGGGAAAATGGAAACAGTGACAAATTTTATTTTAATTGGGCTCCAAAATCACTGTGGATGTTGACTGCAGCCATAAAATTACAAGACCCTCTCTCCTTGGAAGAAAAGCTCTGACAAAACTAGACAGCGTATTGAAAAGCAGAGACATTGCTTTGCCAGCCAAGGTCCATCTAGTCACAGCTATGGTTTTTCCAGCAGTCATGTATGGATGTGAGTGTTGGACCATAAAGAAGACTGATCACTGAAGAACTGGTGCCTTCAAATTGTGCTGGAGTAGACTCTTAAGAGTCCCTTGGACTGCAAGGAGATGAAACCAGTCAATCCTAAAGGAAATCAACCCTGAATATTCATTGGAAGGACTGGCACTGAAGCTGAAGCTCCCACACTTTGGCCACCTGATGCAAAGAGCTGACTCATTAGAAAAGACCCTGATGCTGAGACAGACTGAGGATGGGAGGAGAAGGGGGTGACAGAGGATAAGATGGTTGGATGGCATCACCGACTCGATGGACATGAGTTTGAGCAAACTCTAGGAGACAGAGAAGGACAGGGAGGCCTGGCATGCTGCAGTCCATGAAATCACAAAGAGTTGGACATGGCTTAGCAACTGAACAATAGCAATGCTTGAGAAAGCAAGGCTCAGAGGTTAAGCAACTTACCCAAAGTCACACAGCCAGTAAGTGCAAAGCTGGTATTCGTATTTGAGCCTGGCTTCAAAGTCTGTTCTAATTATTATTGCCTCTTCATGCCAGAAACTTACTACTACTACTTCATATTTTTTAAAAAAAAACAAGCTCTATTTTTAAACTTTAATACCCACCTTAGCATCTTCCTGAGCAATAATACCCATAAAATTCTGGGTATTATTTTATGCACACACACACAGAGGATATAAATACCCAACTATTACAATAAACTTTGAGAGGGAACTAAGACCCTACATGCCACAGGGCAACTAAGCCCTTGCACCACAACTAGAAAGCCCACACATCCCAGCAAAGAGCCAGTGCAGCCAAATAAAAACCTTGGGAATCTGTTGTCAACACAGAAGGACTGGCATTCGGTAGACCTGCAGAAAATGCGGCTGTCATGCTTCTTGTCTGAGCATGTATGCTAAGGCCCCCCTCCTCCAGGGAGTCCTCCCTGACCACACCCCACCCTCAGCTGCCCTTTGGGGACCTTCTGTTCTGTGCCCTCTTAGGGCATGTTAGGTTGAAACTAAATTGGCATCCTTCTCTCCTCTTAGGCTGGAGGCCACCTCAGGGCATAAATTAGGTTTTACCACCTCCACGTCCCCAGTTCCCCGTCCAGGACAGGACACTTGACAAGGATGGCATGTGCTTAACGTGAGGAGGGGATGAAACTGCTGAAGTCCTTATCAAGAATCATGACCAAGCAGTTCCCCTTGACCCAAGTGGCTAGGAGTTAATCATCAAATCTGGGGAGGTCACACTCAGGCCAAGAAGGGCCCAGACCATCTGGGCTGCCATGTGCTTCTTGGACCTCACATCCAGTCTGACATATAAGGAAACTGAGCCTGCCCCCACCCCCCGCCATGGATGTGACCTGCTCAGAATCACCCAATGAGATGGTGATAGAGACAAGACGAGAATCTGATCATGTCAGTCCTCTGCCTAATGCCTCCCACAGCTCCCCAGTGCCCCGGCTGAGGTCCACACCCTGCACGGGTAGGGGCATCTTGTGGGCTCTGGTCCCTGCCCACCTCTCCAGTCCCAAACCCACTTCCTCTCCCACCCTTGCCTTTTCTGTACCAGTCCTACTGCACACATCTGTTCCTGGAACACCCCCACCACCACCATGCTTTTTTAGTTTCAGACCTTTGCTTTCCGTGTTCCTGACTTCTGGTTTCACTCAGTCTCCTCCAGGAATCCTTCCCAGCCTCCAGGGCCAGGTGAGGTACCTGCTCTCGGCACCCACAGCCCTGGCCCTCCCCGCCTCCCCCCAACATCTGACAGCACTGATCACAACGGCTCTTCAGTGGTCCCTTGGGGCTTATTTGTTTTATTTGGCTGCATCGGGTCTTAGCCGCACCATGCGAAATCTTCGGTTTCGGTGCATGGCCTGTATGACTGTGTCACACTGGCTCCAGAGTGTGCAGACTCAGTAGCTGCAAAGAGGCAGCAACTTACTTCCCTGATCAGGATCGAACTCAAAGCCTCTGCATTGCAAGGCAGATTCTTTTTTTTTGCAAGGCAGATTCTTAACCACTGGACCACCAGAGAAGTCCCCCTTTGGGGCTTCTTGAGGGCAGGGAACATGCTGTCTTGTTTGAGGCTAATGGTCCCAGGGTTTGCCCTAGAGTCGGTGTCCGATAAATAGTCTTGGAATGAATGGATCGATTGTCAGAGTTATTCATTTGAACAATAAATAGTTGTTTGAGTCCCAGTGTTGGGCATAAAATATCAGAGATGAGGGGGAACTTCAGAAGGAAACATGCCTTTCTCAAGGGACAGATAGTAATTGTTTCTTTATACTTGTTTTCTCTTCTCAGACCTAAGCTGACCTTGACAGTGGTCCAGGGGAAGTGGCGTGGCATTTGGGACAAGCACTGGACTTAGAGGTATCTGTGTCACAGCAGAGGTGACCCAGAGGGAGGGGTAAAGGGTGACTCTTGCTGGCTGGGTGGCCTTGGCCAAGTGAGTTTCCATTTCTGGGCCTCAGGTTTTGTTATCTGTGAAATGGGGCTAGGTCATCACATGTCTAGGGCAGCAAACCGAGAGGCAGTGAAGGCTGATCTTGTCCCCTTTTTCCTCCAGTGGAGAGCTATCCCTTTAACACGGGGGGAGGGGCCAAGGCCACAGGAGGCTGCAGGGAGTTGGCACAGCTGGTGCCCAGGAAAGCTGGTGGGCAGCGGACTGGGCCCAAGCTGGTCTAAGAACTGTTGGGAAGGAAGGTAAGTGGATCTGGGCCCAAATGGGGCCCTGGGACTCTGTGTGCATTTGTGAATGTGAGTAGAGGTTTGTTTGGAAGGTTCTGGAGCCAAGTCCCAGCTGGCTGGACAGAAAGTGGGAGAGTGAGGCTGTCTGAAGTCCTCCCATAGGTTCAGCTCTGGGTGCCCGTGGCCTGTCTGCCTTGCAGCAGAAGGCTGGGGGCCCAGGACCTTGAAAAATGGAGAGCCCACCCTGCTTCCAGGGTGGTGGGGCTGGGCATTCTGGCAACTAAGAGGTGGCTGAGGCTCCTCAACCCTGGCATCAAGGATTTGGCTGTGGAGTGTCACCCAGGTGGCCTCTGGAGAAAAACCTGAAGGACAAAGGAGGTGGAAAAGGTAGTTAGTTGGTCTTTACCCTAACTCCCAGGTGCCCTCATGGGTGTCTGGGCTTGATAAGGCTGTTGGCAACTTGGGACGCATTCATTTAACTGATGCCTGCTGTTCTTTTCTGGGCAGTCAGTATATCCAAGAGGGCTGGGGGAGCCTGAGGACTGAACCAGGAGCTTTTGCTTCTAAAGACAACAGGCAGTCAAGTGCTAACTGCTCACATCTTTAATCATAATGATAATGTTACTATAAAAGAGAAAGTACAGCATGGTGGGGAAGGGCACAGATGCTAACTTGTACTGCCTGCCTTGGAATCCTGGCCATGCCATTTCTAGCTGTGTGACCTTGGGCCGGTTATTATTAAGCTGTGTGACTTAACCTCTCTGAGCCTCAGTTTCATTGTCTATAAAGTGGAGTTAATAATTGAACCTATCTCAGGGCTGTTGTAATTATTATAAGGTGCTTGGCATAGTGCCTGGATCACAGTAAGTCCCATATAACTATTAGCTGTTATTGTGTGTGAGGCAGAGTTGATGTCTCTACTATTTAATATAAGGCCTCACTTAATCCTCACAGTGATCCTGTGATGCCCAAGTTCTTCTCCCAGTTTGTTGTGTGGTTAGTTCATTCTCATTTTTTTAGGTCTCAGGTTTAAAAAATTTTTTTTAATTAGCTTATTTATCTGGCTGCACCAGGTCTTAGTTGCGGCATGTGGGATCTGCATCATCCCCTTATAAGACTATAAAGTCCCCTCCAAGAGTGGATGTCTGTCTTGTTCACCATGGTATCCCCAGTTCCTAGGTCCGGGCTTTGTAAACATTCTAGAGTAAGGATGAACATATTAGCATTGTTAGAAGGCCCCAAGGAGATGACATCTCCAAAAGACTCAGCCAATTTCTGGCACATAATAGGAACTCAGCAAAGAATATCTGTTATTATTATTGTGCTGAGCCGCTCAGTCATATCTGACTCTTTGTGACTCCATGGACTGTAGCCTGCCAGGCCCCTCTGTTCATGGGATTCTCCAGGCAAGAATACTGGAGTGGTTAAATCGGTACCCTAACCTGCGAGTTGGGATGTTATTACTCCCATTTTAGAAGGGGAAACAGGCTCAGAGAGGTTGAGACACTTGCCTGTGTCACACAGCCAGGAAGTCACAGCTAGTTTCCAACTTTGCCCTCTGATTGACCCCAAAACTCAAATTCTTGGGCTCTGGAGCCAAGCTGAAGCCCTGGGGCTGGGTCTGCTGGATTTGGGTGGCCCACGGGCTGCTCTCTCCCAATGCCATAAATTTTCCTGGATGGAGCTGAGTAGAAGTGTTTCAGACTTTTCCCTGCCTGAGGAACCTCAGGGCCATCCCAGCAAGACCTCAGAGTCAAAGCCAGGGATAAGAGACTTGGAACCCTCTGATATGGGGAGCCCCTCCCTGATTTAGAAAGTGTGGACAAGAAGCTTTTAGCTGGTGGTAGCTGATGTGCTCCTTCTAGTGTCAAGTAGAGGAACTGCAAGGGGGCGACCCAATACTTTCCCTTCCAAAGGAAAAATAAAGGGGACACAGCTTTTGCGCCTCAAAAAACAAACCAAACAAACAAACAAACAAAAACCCCTTCTACTTCCCCTCCCTTCTAATTTCCTCCCTCTCTGATTATTGCCCTTTCACACCGGTTCATTCACTTACTCACTCATCCACATATTAGCTTAAAACCTCCCAGCGGCTTCCCATCAGCAAGTAGAAATAGAATATTCCAACGCCTCACGGTTGGCTGGAGCACCCTCCCCAACATCCCTGCTCACTTCTCCTTGTTCAGTTCCTTGGTCTTGCCCGACCCTTTGTGACCCCTTGGACAGCAGCACGCCAGGCTTCCCTGTCCTTCATTATCTCCTAGAGTTTGCTCAAACTCATGTCCATTGAGTTGGTGATGCCATCCAACCGTCTCATTCTCTGTCGCCCCCTTTTCCTCCTGATTTCAGTTTTTCCCAGCATCAAGGTCTTCTCTAATGTGTTGGCTCTTCGCATCAGGTGGCCAAAGTATTGGAGCTTCAGCTTCAGCATCAGTCCTTCCACTGAACATCCAGGGCTGATTTCCTTTAGGATCAACTGGTTTGATCTCCTTGCAGTCCAAAGGATTTCTCAAGGCTCTTCTCCAGCACCACAGTTTGAAAACATCAATGCTTTGGTGCTCAGGCTTCTTTAGGGTCCAGCTCTCACAAGACTAAGCACCTTTCTTTGCTTGCCTCACAGGAACACTCTAAGTTCATCTCCCTCAAGTAGTGGTTCCATCTGCTGTTCCCTCTGCAGGAATGCTTTTCCCTTGCTTCTCTTCTTGTCCATCTCAAAGTTTCCCCTTTGTTGTTGTTGTTGTTTAGTTGCTAAGTCATGTCTGACTCTGCGACCCCATGGTCTGTAGCCTGCCAGGCTCCTCTGTCCATGGGATTTCCCAGGCAAGAATACTGGAGTGGGTTGCCATTTCCTTCTCTAGGAGATCTTCCTGACCCAAGGATCGAACCTGAGTCTCCTGCATTGGCAGGTGGATTCTTTACCACTGATCCACCAGGGAAGCCCTCCCCCTTTGAGAAGCTGCATATCAAAAGAAAATTAAATTATCTCTTGGCCAACCAAAATGCACAGCTCCCGTCTGCAACCCAATTCAAACTGTCAAAAATCTTAAACTGTCACCATCTGAAAAACTGACCGTTAATCACATTTAGTGAGAGATTGGAATTTTGAACACTTAGCAGATATTTGATGATGTTAAGAAATGATTATTAATATTTTTAGATGTGATAATGGTATTATGATTACATTTTAAAAAATGAACATCACTGAGGTATAATTTCCATGAAATAAAATTAGCTTACTCAAGGTTAGGATTCAAAGAGTTTGGACAAATGTATACTGCTCTGAAACTGTGGCTACGATGTTTAAAAAGAGTTCTTTAATTTTGTAGCTACATGCTGAAATATTTACAGATCAAATAATATGGGAGGAAAATATAATAATAAAGGTGGAAAAAATAATAATATGGGAAGGGGAATGGGTACCGATGTGGAGCAAACAAGGTAGGCATGAGCTAATGACTGTTGAAGCTGAATGGTGGCTGCATCAGATGGTTCTTGACACTTTTGCTGTGTGTAAATTTTCCATAGTACAAGTCTTTAATTTTTTCCCCCAGAGGTATATGGGCTCTTTGTTCGCCAACCAGTGGTAGAACCTGTGTCCCCTACATTGGAAATGCAGAGTCCCACCAGGGAAGTCCCCTTAATACAAAATTTTTTTTTAAAGTTTCTTCCTGACCGTCCTCTATAAAATAGTGCCCTCCCCACTAGGTCACTCCAGGTTGCAATTCTTTGATTCTGTCTCCCCAACTAAAACATGGGGCTGCCTCTGACCTGTCCACTCCTGGGCCCCTAAACCTGAAACTGCCTGGCACACAGCAGATGCTCAGGAATTTTTTTTTTTGAATCAATGAATGATGACTGCATGAATTCTCCCAGTCTCATTCATTCATCACTGCTATTGGCCACATTTTCCATTCCTGCACTATAGCATCCACAAGTAACAAGAAAAGTGATAGTGAAACTGAGGCCCAGAGAGGTGCAGATACTCTCCCGGAGCCTCACAGCTTGGCAGCCGCCTGGGATGAAGGAAGCCAAGCCGAAGGGCTTCTCCCCTCCCCTTCCCCTGTCCTAGTTAGAGGTACTCTGGGCTTGAGCTGCCTAGGCTATGACGTTCCTGCCCTCCTGCAGGCCCCGAGATGAAGAGCCCTCTGGCGGAGTGTGCCAAGGGTGAGCCCTTCCACATCGTCACACCTCTGCTGGAGAGCTGGGCGCTGTCCCAGGTGGCCGGCATGCCTGTCTTCCTCAAGTATGAGAATATGCAGCCCACGGGCTCCTTCAAGATCCGTGGTATTGGGCACTTCTGCCAAGAGGTGAGAGTGGGTGGGCAGGAGGGGAGGAGTGAGGTTGTAGAGCTAGGAAGGGAGTGCTGTGGGCAGGACGAGGGATGGCGAGGGTTGGAGTGCAATGTGGCGTGCTGAGCTGTCCTTAGTCACTCTGAACCTTTGCAACCCAATGGACTGTAGCCCACCAGGCTCCTCTTTCCATGGACTTCTCCAGGCAAGAATACTGGAGTGGGATACGATGAGAAGAGTCTAACTCCATTCCCCCCAGGGCTTCAGGACACCTGCTCGGGTCAGCCCCTGCCCATGTTCCTTGTCTTCCTAGGTGGCCAAAAAGGGATGCAGACACCTGGTGTGTTCCTCAGGTGAGCCTGCCCCCTTTCTACTTCGTGAGGATCCTCAGGGCTGGGTGTGGTGGAGGGGAAGGAGTTGGAGCTGCAGGAGGTTGTCCAGGGCTTGGCCTCTTCTTAAAGGTCCAGTCTTATCAAGGTCATAGCAGATGGCTGCTTTGTATTTCCTGCTCCCTTTCCATCATTCAAGCCTCCTGGTAGTAAGTGATGGAAACCCAACTAATACAGGTTTATATTACAGACTCCAAGAATCAAAGAATTCTTGGGATAATGGGTTTCAGGCACAGCTGAATCCAGATGCTCTCCTCGGAATCTCTCCTTTTCTTGGTTTGCCTTCCCTCTACACTAACGCTTCTCTCGTATAGACTGCCTGATGGCCATCGGGAGTTTTAGGTTTGCCTCCTGCCACCCTGCCAACTGTAGCGAAAAGCGAGGACCCCTTCCCCACGGCCTCCTCAATCTACGAATTGGTCTTTTTGGCCCCGCTTGAATCAGGCACTCATCCCTGAATGAATCAAGGTTCAGGTGATTGAGTTCTCTGATTGGCTCCATCTAGATCACGTGTCCACCTCTGGGGCCAATGCGGGGGCATATAAGCATAGGGAGGGAGTGACTCCCAAAGGAAAATTGCTGGGTGGGCAGGAGAATAGTGTGTCAATAGACTAATGCAACCGCCCACAGCACCCTCTTCTACTGCCTCCGCAGGGGGTAATGCGGGCATCGCTGCTGCTTATGCTGCCCGGAAGCTGGGCGTCCCAGCCACCATTGTGCTCCCCGAGGGCACCTCTGTGAAGGTGGTAAAGAGGCTGCAGGGGGAGGGGGCCAACGTACAGCTGACTGGAAAGGTAAGGACCCCAAGAAGGGCAAAGCAGCTGGAGGGGCTGTTCCCCTTAACCCCTCCCCTGCCCCTGAGAGACTCTCTCTTCTTCCTTTTGGTGAACTACGCCTGGGGCCCAGTCATCCCTTAGGATGGCTAACCTGAGGGGTGAGACATGATGTATATTGAGGCTGAGACCTGTTGACTTGTCTCTCCCCATTGCAGAAGACTTCCTGTGTGAACCCAGGAGAAACAGGAAGCTAGTGATTATCAGGATAGTATCTGTCTCCTTGTGTGTGTGTGTGTGTGTGTGTGTGTGTGTGTGTGTGTGTGTGCGCGCGCGCACGCACGCGCGTGCGCACGCATGCGCTCAGTCACCTCCAACTCTTTGCAACCCCATGGACTGCAGCCCACTAGGCTCCTCTGTCCATAGAATTTTCCAGCAAGAATACTGGAGTGGGTTGCCATTTCCTACTCCATCTGTCTCCCTACCGCCTCACTAACCTTTGGTATTATTCACTGTATGGTATAGTGAATAATACCATTCAGTAAGACAAGAAAATGTAAAGATCACGATAGCATCATCCACCGCTCTGAGCCCACCTGATATGAAAGGATATCATCTAATGAGGACATCACTGGCTCACTTTGTTACCAAAGAAACAGAGACTTAACATGTCACCCTTCTCCCTTCTTGGGAAGAAGAAAAAAAAAATCTATCCATCCATCCAGCTGACTGTCATCCTTAGAATACAGGTTTTATCTTTAATTAAGTAGTAATTAACAATTAATTGATTTGGGGGCTTCCCTTGTGACTCAGATGGTAAAGAATCTGCCTGCAATGCGGGAGACCCAGGTTTGATTCCTGGGTTGGGAAGATCCCTAGGAGAAGGAAATGGCAACCCACTCCAGTATTCTTGCCTAAAGAATTCTGTGGACAGAGGAGCCTGGTGGGCTACAGTCCTTGGGGTCTCAAACAGGTTTTATCTTTAATTAATAATTGCTGGTGGTGGTTTAGTAGCTAAGTCGTGTCCAACTCTTGTGATCCCTTGGACTGTAGCCTGTCAGGCTCCTCTGTCCATGGGGATTCTCCAGGCAAGAATACTGGAGTGGGTTGCCATTTCCTTTTCCAGGGGATCTTCCCGACCCAGGAATTGAACCCAGGTCTCCTTCATTGCAGGCAGATTCTTTACTGACTGAGCTAGCAATTAATTAATTATTAAGGCTTTCCCCCACAATATTTGGGATTTTAGTTTCCTGACCAGGGATCAAAACACTAGCTCTGGTCTCACCCTTGGGATCTCCTCAGTTCATCAGACCCTGGAGCCATCCAGGAGACCTCAGGCACTGCTCCAAACTCTGCAGCTGTCTGATTCCCATCTTCTGAGGGTTTGGTTTCTCTGTAGATCTGGGATGAGGCCAATCTGAGAGCGCAAGAGTTGGCCAAGAATGATGGCTGGGTGAACGTCCCTCCGTTTGACCACCCCCTGATATGGTAAGGCTGGTGTCCCTTCCCCTGTGGAGCTCAGTGCTGGGAGATCCTCACTGAGTCAGGGTCCTCCCATTGGACAGAAGGGAAAATTGAGGCCAAGAGAGGAGAAGAGGCTTGGAAGTCAGGTACACTTGACTTGGAGGTCCAGACCCCACCTCTGTTGCTCCTGAGTTGTATGACCCTGCAAAGCATCTTAGCACCCTGAGCCTCAGTTTCCACCATGTGTAAGATGGAAATGCTAAGGATAAATCCCTTTGACTAAGTGTGTACTTTGGGACACATTTAATTCATTTATTCCTCCCCAAGAGAGAGAGATTTTTTGTGCCCATTTCACAGATGAGGAAACTGAGGCCCAGAGGGGTCAAGCAACTCGCTGAAGATCACACAGCTAGTAAGTGGTGGAGACCTTGGGTCCCAGACCCAGGGCATCTGCCCTTTTAATTTTGGCCACACCATGTGGCATGCCGGATCTTAGTTCCCAGACCAGGGATTGAACCCATGGCTCCTGCAGTGGAAGTGAGGAGTCTTAACTACTAGCCCACCAGGGAAGTCCCATGCTGGTCTGCTCTTAACCAGACACACAAATGCTGCCTCTTTCCAAAGTTGTGGGATGGATGAAATGGATTGAGAAAGTGCCTGGGAGGCTAATGAAGGGGAGAAAGAATGAGTGAATGGATAAACTGAGTGGATGAAAGCTGAGTAAACCAAGTGTGGCAGGGTCTCCCCTCCCCTTGCCGTGGATGGGGCGGGGGATGGCAATGTGGGGGGTTGTGTCCCTGTGAGCCTTGGGGACCAGGTCCTCCCTCAGCCCTGCTCCTCTCTCTCACCTCCGTCGTCCCACAGGGAAGGCCACATGAGCCTGGTACAGGAGCTGAAGGCGGCGCTGGGGACCCCGCCGAGTGCCCTGGTGCTGGCAGTCGGGGGTGGAGGTCTCCTGGCCGGGGTGTCAGCTGGTCTGGCAGAGGTGGGCTGGCAACACGTGCCCATAATTGCCATGGAGACCCAAGGGGCACACTGCTTCAGTGCAGCCATCAAGGCAGGCAGGCTGGTGACGCTGCCCGGAATCACTAGGTAGGTGTGAGCTGGAGACATTTGTTGGGTGCTGGGCTGTCCTGGGGCTT
This sequence comes from Antilocapra americana, assembly GCA_007570785.1. Lineage (NCBI taxonomy): Eukaryota > Metazoa > Chordata > Mammalia > Artiodactyla > Antilocapridae > Antilocapra > Antilocapra americana. The sequence continues at coordinate 544,195 of ML663006.1, forward strand.
CTCAGTCCCAATTAGTGAGGGTGGGGGCACTCAAGGGAGTCTCCTTTTATATTTTTTAATTAAAAAAAATTTTTTTTGGCTGTACCACGTGGCACATGGGATCTTATTTCCCTGACCAGGGATCAAACCTGTGCCTTCTGTGGTGGAAGTGCATCCTAACCACAGCAATGCTAGTGAAGTCCTTAAGTATTTAATTATCTTTTAATTTTTATTTTCTTTTCTTTTGGCTGTGCCATGCGGTATGCAGGATTTTAGTTCCCCGAGCAGGAATGGAACCCATGTCCCTTGTACTGGAAGGGCAAAGTCTTAACCACTGGATTCACCAGGGAAGTCCCTCAAAGGGGTCTCCTTAATCTTGCATGACTGATCTATAGGAATTTTTCATTCCCTACTTAAACCCATCAGCACGTCCCCCGAGCTCTCAGGCTGGAATCAGACCCTTCTGCACTCCATTCCAGCCACTGGCCTGTCTTCGTGTCCCTTGAATGGGCTGGGCCCTTTCCCCCCTCCACCCTTTTGCACAGGCTGTGTCCTCGGCCTGGAAGTTCCTTCCTCTTCTGGTTGGTTTCTCTCCCCGAGAGAGAGTCTCCCTGCAACCCTGTCGTTAGAGGTTTTTCTCCCAAGTTCTCCCTTGTGGCATCTTCCTACAGTGGTTATTTATTTACTTATCCTTGGGTTTCCTTATTCACTGTTGTCTCCGCTCCCAGATTTGGTTCTGGATAAGAGCAATAACCACAATCGCAACTAACACACTATCGGGAAGGCTCTCTTCTAAGCATTTGAAATGCTTTAATTCATTCTCCACGACAACCTCGTGAGCAAGCTATTCTTCTTCATCTTATTTTGACCTTGTAGCATGTGGGATCTTAGTTCCCCAACCAGGAACTGAACCCATGCCCCCTGCAGCGGAAGCTCAGCGTCTTAACCATTGGACTGCCAGGGAAGTACCCCTAGCTATTATTATTATCTCTTTTTCAGATGAGGAAACTGAGGCTCAAGGTCACATAGCTAGTTTAGAGCCCAGGTTTGAAACCAAGCAGCCTGGCACCAGAGTCCGAGCTGTGGGCCGTGTAGAACTCAGAGTCAGTTCTGATGAGCTCAGCAAAAGCTCTCCTGGTCCTGAAACACTGCCCAGCTCAGGAAAATACCAGTAGGTAGGTCATCCCAAGCACAGAAGTAAAGAGGGTGGACTCTGGAGCCAGACTTCCTGAATTTGAACCCACATTCTGCTATTGACTAGCTGTGTGTCCTTCAGCAAATTGCTCAACCTCTCTGAACTTCAGTTTCCTGACCTGTAAAATGGGACTCATACATTTCTAACTCCAAGGGAAATTGTAAGACTTAAAATAGAAAATCCTGGGGACTTCTCTGGTTGCCCAGTGGTTACAACTCTGCGCTTCCACTCCAGGGGTGCGGATTCAATCCCTGGTCAGGGACCGAAGATTCCCACATGCCAGGCAGTATGGTGCGACCGAGAAATAAAACAAACAAAAGACCCCCCAGGAAAATCCATGCATCCAGCACCCTGTAAACAGTCAATAAATCCTTAACCCAAGGATAAGTAAATAAATAACCACTGTAGTAAGTGGTTATGAATGAATACAATGAAAGAATTGTTTTCTAGGCTTGGTTTCTGGGGTTTGTGCAAGCATGGCACAGTCATGGATGTAGGGTCAGAGGGATGTGCGCTCATCAGCCATTCATGGGACACATAATTTTTGAGTGCTCCCCCTGACTCAGGCACTGCTCTAGACTCTTAAAATGCTGAGCCCCGGGCCCGCTGCAAGATGGGAGGGGCACCTGGGGCTGGGGAGGGCTGGGGCTGGGCAGGGAGGAGACCTGATTCCCAAACTCTTCTCTACACCCCTGCCTTCCCCACCCCAACTGCCCACTCCTGCAGTCTAGCCAAGTCCCTGGGGGCCAGAACAGTGGCTGCACGGGCCCTGGAGTGTACAAAAGAGTTTAGGATCTTCTCTGAGGTGGTGGAGGATGCTGAAGCTGTGAGTGCTGTGCAGCGATTCCTGGGTGAGTGAGCAGTGCCTTCCGCCTGGACTTGGAAACTCACGAGGTCCCTGGATCCCCTGGAGAGAGTGTGTTTTCTCTTGTCCATTTCCTCCGTGCCTATCAGAGGGCTGGGTATACAGTAATCATGCAGTAAGTGCACACTGGGTAGATGGAAGGGGTGGGGGTGAAGAAGTGTGTCCTGACTCTAGCGTCCAGATTTCTGTACATACTCTTCTTCCCTCTGGCTGCCCATCCTGGCCCTGCTGCCTGTTGGTTTCATGTAACTAAAAGGCTACTCAGCCCATCATGGCACCTCCTCCAGGAAGCCTCCTCTGATTTGCCACCCCCACCCCACCAGAGCCGAAGACTTCCTGTGCACCAATCCACCATTCTTACAAGTGCAAGATTCTTATTCACCTACATCACTAGACTGTGAACTCTATGAGGGTGGGGGCTGGTATGTCTTACTCACTGTTGTGTTCCCAGGGCCTTGCAGGGAGGGGGTGCTCAATAAATATTTGTTGAATGAATGGTTGAATGTATAAGTGAGTGGGAAGGTGGATAATGAATAGGTGGATGGGTGGCTGGCTGGCTGGATGGATTGATGGGCAGTGGATTGACAAATGACATAGAAATGGATGGATGAATGGATGGACACACTGATTAATGGATACACTGATGGATGGACAGACAGTCAAATGATGGATGGATGGATGGATGATACAATGATTGATAGATACACTGATAGATGGACAGACAGACAGTCTAATGATGGATGGATGGATGGATGAAAGGCGGATGGATGGAGGGATAGATGGTCAGATTGATGGATGGACAGAGGGTCCGACAATGATAGATTGTGAGATGGATGCCTGGATGGCTGGCTTCATGGAACTGCAGTGCCCAGAGCCTGCTGAGCACTAACTTGTTTTCTCTCCCTTTCCTCCCCTCCACCCCCATTCCCCCTCTCTGGGCAGATGATGAGCGAACACTGGTGGAGCCTGCCTGCGGGACAGCCTTAGCTGCCATCTACTCAGGCCTCCTGGGGAGGCTCCAGGCTGAGGGCCACCTGTGCCCTTCCCCAGTCTCAGTCGTGGTTATCGTGTGCGGAGGCAACAGCATCGACAGTGGAGAGCTACAGGCTTTGAAAGCCCGGCTGGGCCAGAGTTGAGGGCTGCTGGTTTGGGAGGTCCAGCTGGGTTCCAGCAATCCCCAAGAGGCTCCTGGACACCCATAGAGCTGGTTGAGGGGCCTCTGGGCTCATGGAAGGCAGTAGAAGCTGCCCTGTGCTGCTATGCTGGCCGCCTCCTGCAGGAAGCCCACCTGAAGTTGTCCCTCTGGCTTCCCTGCAGCTCTGGCCAATAAACCCTTTCTGAGTTGAGTCTGTAACTCCAGTGGGTCCTTTTTTTTTTTTTTACCTCCATGGACTCAGAGAAGGCACACGGCAGTGTGTGTACACTGATATCAGTGCTCTGATGAAGTGACTCTTTTCATATCCTACAGCTTGGGCAATAAAGCCAAGAATTCAAAACTTGGGTTTCTAAGGGAATCTGGCCATGCTGAGTTCCTTCCCAGGCTTCCATTACCTGGGAGACCTGCTCAGGAAGGGGAGGGAACGTTGTGTCACTTCTCAGCCCTGGGTCAGGGAGGACAACTCCACCAATCTTTTTAAAAAAATATTTTATTCATTTGGTTTTGGCTGCACTGGGTCTTCGTTGCTGTGAATGGGCTTTGTCTAGCTGCCTCAAGTGAGGACTGCTCTCTAGTTGCTGTGCGCGGGCTTCTCATTGCCATGGCTTCTCTTGTTGAGGAGCACGGGCTCTGGAGCCCTTGGGCTCATTAGTTGTAGCGCATGGGCTTAGTTGTCCTGAGGCATGTGGGATCTTAGTTTCCAGACCAGGATTCAAACCCGTGTCCTCTGTACAGGCAGGTGGGTTTTTAACCACTGAACCACCAGAGAAGTCCCTTCACCAATCTTTACAGAATATTTGTCATGTGCTAGAACTTCTAAGAAATTTCTATTCGTTGTCCTTTTTAACATTCACAAAGGCACCATGGATTAGAAACCCTGTTTATCATCCTGGTTCTACAGATGGGGACACTGAGGCTCGCGAGAAGGTGACATACCTCGATTAAGGGCACACAGGCTGGAATGTAGACCAGCCCATTTCCAATCCGGTGATTTTTCAACATGACTGTATTTCTTGGATTTCCGCCGGTTTTTTGTTTTTTGGGTTTTTTTGCTTGGTGGGCCATTGGAGAAGGACGTATGGCCTCCGGGTGGGTCTGGACACACCTGAGGGTCACAAAGGGAGGGGACTGATTCTGGAAATGGGCTCCTGCTGGCCCTGGAAAGGGAGCTCTTTGAAAACAGAGGGAGTTAGAATCCTCTGCAGCCACCAGGGGGCAGCAAAGCGTCTCCAGTGGGAAGGCAGAGCCTCCAGGCAGGTGAGACCTGTCCTAGGGTCTCATTGGCTCCAACCAGCAGGGGGGTGCTGAGGTCCCAGAGACAGATGGCCCCACGAGGTCTTGGCATGGGGAGAGCCCTATCCGACCCCTCTCAGCTTCAGGAAACAAAGCTCAGTGTGGGGGCCACCCTGCGTCACAGCCCAAGACAGAATCCAGTTTCTGGGTCCCACTGTTGGGGCTGCCTCATGAGGGCTGTGTGACCCTGGGCAAGTGCCTTCCCCTCTCTGGGCTTCAGGCTGCCCCTCTGCTGGAGGAGGCCCAGTCGCTGCTTCCCACCTCCTTTGCTTGGGCCAGACTGCTCCCTCCACCAGGTGTCTCCCTTTTTTTCTCAAGAGGAGGATTTGAGAGGGGCAGTGACCTCCCTCTGCATCTCCCGCTGCCTCGGTTTCATCTTTTATGGCAGACTTTGACTTCGGTTCCTCCAGAAGCCTCCAGGAGGCAGACTTATGTCCTTGTGAGTTACCAGAATAGACACAGCCAGGCTTGAGCCTGAACTTTGTTCCTACTCACTCCTCTGGTGCCCTTGAATAAATGATGCTCTGGTTTAGTGCCTCAGTGTTCTAGTCTGTAAAATGGGTTGTGTGAAAATTATTACGAGGACTCAGAGTAAGTAGTCTTTCAGTCATTGCTAGTTTTTACCATCTTCTGAGCGTTCCTCCCCCAACGATGAGGGGTGTGGAGGAATTGGCATTTATTTTTGTATTGGGCTTGTGTGTATTGTATTGTACTGTGTGCTAGGGGTCTTAGCAGTCATTTCATTTATTTTATTTTTACTTGGAGGATAATTGCTTTACAAGGTTCTGTTGATTTCTCTTGCACAACAACCTGAATCAGCCATAAGTATACATATATCTGGGCTTCCCTGGTTACTCACTGGTAAAGAATCTGCCTACAAATGCAGGAAATGCATGTTCGATCCCTGTGTTGTGAAGTTCCCCTGGAGAAAGAAATGGCAACTCACTCCAGTATTCTTGCCTGGGAAATGTCATGGACAGAGGAACCTGGTGGGCTACAGTGCATGGGGTTGCAAAGAGTCGGACATGAATTAGCAACTAAACAACATACATTTATCCCCTCCTTTGTGAGCCTACCTCCCACCCCCAGTCATTTTATTTAATCCCACAATAACCCACGTTGTGGATGCTGTTATTACCTTCATTTCTGCAAATGAGGAAACCGAGGCGCAGAACTGTCTAACACGTATTCCAAGTCACACAGCCAAACGGGAAACATGCTATGTAAGCATCTCGCTCGTGTCTCTAACCACAGCGGTTCTCCTATCTCCTTTCCTTTGCTCAAGCCTGGTACCCTGCCCACCGTGCCCTTATGCTTCTAAATCCTACACATTGTTTGAAGCCCAGTGTGAGGGCAACCTCTTCCCTGAAGCCCCCTGAGAGTGCTTCAGCCAGACACCATCTCCACAACCAGGTGAGTCGGCAGGGCCAGTCTCCATCCCAGGTGCTCTGTCTCCCACTTGGGCTCCCGTCCTTGGCTCCACCCTTGGGAGACTTGTCAGCTGCTGTTTGTTCCTCTCCTGGTCTTAGCAAGCTGGAGATAAGTTGCCTAGGGGTCTGTTGACCCTGTCCAGATAACACACGTCCGTTACCTTGGTGTGTGGTCCTTCCTGGTTGACACCCAAGAAATGCCAAGGGCGGGGCGAGGACACAGGGAGAGAGCAGGCCGTGGATGGTTGAAGCTGAGGTGATGATTGTTATGACCTGATCCAGCAGGATGGGCACCGGGGTTGAGAGACTCTTGCCATCGCCTCTGCTCTCCTGGGCCACTTGGTGGGGAAAACGGGGAGCTTATGATTAGGGTCCTGGGAGCAGATTTCTGTGTTGGTCTTGGGCTGCATGGAGAGCACTGAACACTGGGTCACTAGGTGTGTGTACCTACTGAGATGCACCCAAGTTCCCCATCGCAGCCGGGGCCCCTCTCTAGGGCAAGGGGGGAATGCCCTTGGTTCCCTGCAGGTTCTGTCAGCCAAGGAGCCCCCATTCTCTCATCGGTTGACTTTAGAACCCCTGCCTCCAGAGGCCCACCTCCATCTAATCCTCCACTCCACTCCAGCCTTGAGACAAGGTAGTACAGAAAGCAGAAATCCAGCCTTTATCTGGCAAAGGAGGTGTTTTTACCCCAGAACCAGCCCCACGCATGGCAGGGACGTGGAAAGATGGAAACGGCTCATGATGGGAGTGATGGTTGCTGAGGGCCCACAGCTGCCCCTGTATCCCGAGAACAGCTGATGGGTGGCTCTGTCCGGAGAGGAGTGGGAGGGCTAGAAACGCCAGCCTCTCTTGCAACCTCAAGGCAAGAGCATCTGTGGTTCCATCCACAGAGCAGAGAGCGCCCTGTGATCGGACCGAGCCCCTATTCCACCTGCGCCCTCCCCGCCTCCTGTTAACCTCCCCCCACCCCCGCTTCTATTCTGAGGGCTCCCTTGATAAATCACAAGCCAAGAACCCCCATTTCAGGCTCTGCTGGTGGAAAACCCAAACTTAGTGGGCCCTCTTTCCCTGGCCCCGGCCCATTGGCTTCTCCCTTCCCCAGTGTTTGTGCTTTTTAAACTCCACCAAAAATGTCACGGGCAGGTTTCTTGCCTGGCTTCCAAATTCCCTGATAAATTCCACTGGCTGGGCAACCCCAGGAGAGGTTTTCTGGAGCAAGGAACCCCATAAATCACTCTGCTGCCACTCCGGCGTGGGCAATATCTTATGTAAAAAGGTGTTTCCTGGGAGCGCCACAGGCAGGAGAATCCTATTACAAGCCGCCCCATTAATTATAAAGAGTCAAGTCGACCCTTTGCTGCGATTTTTTATCTTAAGTCCAAAAACTGATTACCTTCACCAATACTTCCCCTTCCAAAAAAAAAGAAACCCTAAAAAATAAATGTTTGAGGAACAAATACCAAAGTTTCTCCTTTTAGGGGAAAACCAACAGAGAGAGAGAGAAGGGGGTGGGGGAGAGAAAGTGGTGGGAAAGAATTTTTTTTCTTCTTCTTTTTAAGGTAAAAGTTATTACTGAGCACTTGGTTTTTCAATTTCCTGGACACCTCCACTCCAGGAAGTTGGTGCTGTAGTTCTTCCCATGTACACATGAGGGAAACTGAGGCTTGCCTGAAGTTACAGGACCTAACCCTTTCTTCTGAGGTGGTGAGGTGGGTGGAGAATGGGCCAGGCTGGAAATTTGAACACCTGGGTTCAAAACCCACCTCCACCTCTTAGAAGCTAGGACCCCGGGGCAGATGAATTTACCTCTCTGGCCTCAAAATTCTTCTGCAAAGTGAGGAAGAAAAGCACCCCTTCAGAGGAGATGACATGCAACAACCAACACAGAGGGCAGAAGCCGGGCCTATACCTTGCCTGGGTGACTAGCACCCTCCACACTGGCCTGCCCGCTGCCAGTCTGGAGGCTGCCCTGACTCCCATTCCCAATCTGTTTCACAGTAGCAACAAGAATAGTCTTTAAAAATTTAAAAAAAAAAAAATTTTTTTTTTTTTTGGCTGTGCTGGGTCTTCATTGCGATGAGCCGGCTTCTCTAGTTTGGGTGCACAGGCTCAGTAGTTACGGCTCATGGCCTTAGTTGCCCTGAGATATTCTGGGATCTTAGCTTCCCACCCAGGGATCGAACCTGCGTCCCCTGCATTGGGAGGCCATTCTTCACCACTGGACCGCCAGGGAAGTCCCCAGAAGAGTCTTAGGCCCAAGGCAGAGTCTTGCTCCTGCTGCTGAAACTCTTCCCTACCCCTGGCTGCTTTTCAGATAAAGGGCTGACCCCTCACCTAGACCCACCAGGCCCTGTATCATCTGGTTTTGCAGACCTTTGAGGTCTCTCCCCTAGACTCACCAAACTGCAGCTTTTTCTCTTTCTAGAACTCACCAAGCTTGATCCTCTCGCAGAGCTACTGCCTGTGCTGTTCCCTTTGCCTGTCACACTCTTCCAGATCTCAGCCAAGTCGGCAACTTCTCATTCTGGACTCCAGCATCACTTCCTCAGGGGGGCCCTCCTGACCCACCCCCCGACACTCAGGGCCAGGACAAGGGCAAGGTGAGGGAGGCACTAACTTTTGGAGCAAAATGTAACGGGTGCCACAAAACTTGAAATAAAATTTAAAAACAGAAAAAAAAAACCTCAGAAATAAGAAGAAAGGTTGTAATCAAACAACTCTAAAATGAAAAATACATGCAAAAGACATTCCTGGTGAATAAAACAACAACATTTTTACATAAAGATAGGATCTAACCTTGCACTTGGCCATCTTGCCTCACCAAATGACGAATCTGTAAGACCCTGTCTTTATTTAGAAGGTTTATTCTGTTCATTACGGGTTGTTTTACATTAGTTTTGCATTTTCAAAATATCATATGGAAATACTATTTATCTTGATTCCTGAGTTTTGGGTGTGCATCTCTACTACATTTTCATCCAAGTGCCCCGCTTGTCTCACCCAAACCTGGCCTAACTGTCTTTTAAAAGACTATCATTATTTTTAATTTTCATCAAATGCGATGTTAGCTTTTTTTTTTCCTCCCATGTGGCATGTGGGATCTTATTTCTCCAAACAGGGACTGAACCCATGCCCCCTGAATTGGAAGTGTGGAGTCTTAACCACTGGACCGCCAGGGAAGCCTTCTGACTGCCTGTTTTAACAGCCAGTTACTCGCAATTTCACCACCCTCTTTTCCTACCACTATTCAAAATTACCAATTATTTTCTCCTGGTTACTGTCCATCCCCCTCAGTAAAATATCAGCTCAGTGAGGGCTGGTAGCAAATCTAACTTTATCACATCTATAACCCAGAGCCCAAGAGGGTGCCCAGTGCATATTACTTCAACATATATTTTTTGATAACTGAATGAATGAATGAAAAGAAGATTCAGGAAGGCAGTTAGACGTCTAGACAAATTGACTTCAGGGGCTTCATTCTACCTCTCATCCTCATTTTCCAGATGAGGAGGCTGAGGTCCAGAGAGGGTGAGTAATCAAATCATAGTCACACGGCACAACCACATCAAAACTAGTCCCAAACTGAAAATTGCATGGGACTGAATGGTTAAGACTCTGTGCTTCCACTGCAGCAGGCACAGATTTGATCCCTGGTTAGGGAACTAAGATCCCACAAACCACGCAATGCAGCCAAAAAATAAATAGATAAGCAATTAAAGAAATAAAAAGGGAGAAGTCTCCAGTGACCTGGAATGGGTCTGTAGGGATCAGTTCTCTCTGAATGCACATGTTCCTGAAATATCATCCCCAAACCCATATTGCCAATGAGGGTTGTGCTAGACCTATGCGTCATCTTTACTATTACCTAATTCACATGCTTCTTGAAATCTTAAATGCTGTTTAGAAAGAGAACGTTATCACTACTCTAAATGGAGAAACAGTGTCATTCCCGGAATTAGATCTATGTCGTGATAAATAAAAGGAAAAACAAAATGATGCCATTACCTCATAGCCAGCTTCTGTTGTGCTGAGACTCCCAGCCTGCCAGCATAAGCAAGCTAACACCAGAGATTTGCTCTCAGACAATCAGAAGGGCTGAAAAAAGAACTGAAAAGGCAATGAGTTTACTTAGGAGGCATCAGGCACCGGCTCCTCCTGTGGGTTGGTGATCTGTCGGTGACATAGTAGTGTGGCAGCACCCCTCGGTGATAGTGGTCTTGATAACAGGGACCCCCAAAAGGCCTGGAAGGCAAAGTCTTCGCCCTGCAATGTCTGCTGATGAGAAGCAGTTACTGCCTGAACATCTGCAGCAGGTATGAGCACAGGTTCCCAAGTTCTCTGCTAGGCCACAGGATTTCTTTTCTTTTTGGCTATGTCAGTTCTTAGCTGTGGCATGCAGGATCTAGTTCCCTGACTGGGGATCGAACCTGGGCCCCCTGCATTGGGAGTGCAGAGTCTTAGCCCCTGGGCCACCAGGGAAGTCCCAGCTTCCAGAATTTCTTTTTTAGTGAGGTTGGCACGTTCTGTGGGTGCCCAGATAAATGGTGTTCTTTCCCCCACATACTTTTAACATGAGATGAACCATAACATAAAACTAACTAACAATTCAGAGGCATTTCTTCCCTTCATGGTGTTGTGAAAGTACCTCCTCTATCTAGTTCCAAGACATTTTTGTCTCACCTAAAGGACCCCTGTCCCCACGAAGTAGTCATTGTCCATGCCTCTGTTCGGTCTAACCCCTGGCAATCACCAGTCTGCTTTCTGTGTCTACAATTGACTTGTTCTGGACATTTTGTATAAAAGGAATCAGACAATATGTGGAGTTTTTGTGAATGGCGTCTTTCACTGAGCACCGTGTTTTCAAGGTTCACCCGTGTGTTAGCATGTACGAGGCACTTCATTCCTTTTTATGGCTGAATAATATTCTGTGTGGGCTTCCCAGGTGGCTCAGTGGTAAAGAATTCACTGGACCATGCAGAAGACATAGGAGACGTGGGTTCCATCCCTGGGTGGGGAAGAGCCCCTGGAGGAGGACATGGCAACCCCCTCCAGGATCCTTTCTTCAGAAATCCCATGGACAGAGGAGCCTGGCAGGCCCATGGGGTTGCAAAGAGTTGGATGTGACTGAACATGAGCACATATAATTCATTTTAAAAAATCGTGTTGTCCTTGAGAGAGTTCCTCTGGAAATTTGTACTTGTTCCGCAGTTCTCAAAATAACTTTGGAAACCTTTGGAAAGTTCTTTATTTTTTTTATTATTATTGGAAAACCCTTGTGATGACTTTGACGTCATATCTTTTATTTTTTTAAGCCGTGTTTCGCATCATGTGGGATCTTCCCCAATCAGGGATTGAACCCATGCCCACTGTATTGTAAGCACAGAGTCTTAACCACTAGACCACCAAGGCAGTCCCACAAAGTTAGATCTTACTGTGCCCTTTTTATAGATGGAAAAACTAAGGCTCAGAGAGGTTGAGTGCCTAGAATCAATCACGCACACTTCCTGGTCTCAAGTTGCTAACAGCCTGGGGATGGAGACACAGACAGAACACAGGCTGAGAAGTTACAGTGGGGGAAGCGGTGGACAGAGTGCTCCGGGTGTTCAGGCGGGTGACCCTGGTTTGACCAGCTGCTGCATCTTCACTTGGTGTGAGTATGGAAGTGGAGTCTTTGCTGCTTCTCAACAAAGAGAATTTACACCATCAGGTTTTCCTCCAGTGAAAAAGGAGAATCTGGCGATTCCAAGTGAATGCTTCAAAGAGCTGAATGCGTGCCCCAGTCTCCAGGGGCTTGTGCCCTCTCTGGTTCTGAAGTTCTGGGGTGGGGCCTGAGATTCTGCATTTCCACCCAGCTCCCAGGTGATGCTGCTGCTGCTGCTGCTGGTCCACAGACCATACTTTGAGTAACATGGGGCTAGAAGATTCGAATTCAGGTCCCAGCTCTGCCATAAACTCTTGATGGGAACTCTGGCTAGCCTCTCGCCGTCTCTGAGCCTCAGTTTCTTTTCCTGCTCATTGTCCTCATCTGGAACATTCTCTGAGGCATCAAAAACGAGTCGTGCTGTCAGTTCCTGCTTGTTTGCCTGAAAGCCATGGACACCTGCCAGGGTGAGAGGTTTCCTCACCCAAGTGCCCCCCTGGAGCCCATCAGCAGGTGCTGGGGTGGGTCCCCAGCCCTGGCACGCAATGCAGAAAGAGGCGGCCAGAGGCAGCGAGGTCCCAGAGAAGCCACGGGAGAGGTTTCCGTTCATCACAGAAATGGCCCATTTGCAATGATCGGTTGCCCAGGTGTTAATAACGCTAATGGCATAGGAAGGGTAAACTCGGTCACTTGGCTGAACAGGAGAAATATGCAGAGAAGTGCTTGGGTTTCCATAAATCAGCCGGGTGCAGCGCAACGAGGGAAGCAGGACTTAAAATTCTGGTCAGGAGATGGGTATTCTCATAATCCGAGCTGGAGAGGTAATTTATTCTGTTTATATCTTTTTACTGCACGACAAGGCTTGGGAGCAGGAGCCCTCCACAGCCATTCTGCATTTTAAATATTAGTCCTAAGCACAGTGGGTCAGATCTCACACTCCGGCTCCGTGGGGTGTTCATTTCGGGGCTGGAGGACAGAAACGGGAGAGCATGCATGCCAGGGGCTGGAATACATGTGGGCTCACTGTCCAGTGTTGGCCAGAATTACAGCCTCAGGGCAGTGAGGGAGACACAGCGTTCCCCTTTGCCCAGAGCTGGAGGGCACAGCCAGGGGCTGGCTCACCTCCTTACCTGCTCAGCTCAAAGGGCTTTTTTTCCCCCTCTTGGAGATCTTTTATTTTTAAATGATAATAAATACAGGCGATGAAGAGATAGAGGAGATGAACAGATACATTAATGCAGGAGGAAAGGGATGGGGAGGGAGAGAGAGAGAAAGAAACAAAGGCAAACATGGAGAAGCTGGAAGTCCTCTGTCTTTTAACCTTGGTGATTTTCATCATGCCCTTTGCTCTTCTGGTTGATTTTGTTTAACCCGGCAAGAGGTTTTAAACGAAATCCAGTGAGGTTGCTACCAGTAGGAATTAGCATTCATTAGAGTCTTTCTTGAATTTCTTTCTAGGGCAGCTGGTGCGCATTCATTTTATTTCATTCATTCATTCATGTAGTTGCTAGTCACTGAGTGAGGTCTTACCTGCACCAGGCAATGTCCTGGGTCCAGGGACAATGCAGGCTTTGGGAGCAGTTCTGAATTCAAAACTTGGCTCTGCTACTGCACAGCTGTGTGACCCCCAGCGGCTCATGTCACTTCTTGAGCCTCAGTCTCCTCATCTGTAGAATGGGGATAACAACACTCATCCTGAAAGGGGTGAAAGATCAAATTAGGCTCTGGACCAATCTTTTTCAGGCAGATGTCCTGCATGTTTGGGAGACTTGGAAGCAATTGGGGAGCTTTACAAATGTGAAACACCTTGGGTACCACGCCAGAGAGCAGTTCCAGCCATGGGCTGGGGGAGGGGGCAGGGATATTTATTTATAAGGAGCATAGTCCTCTGATCACACTTTGAGACAGTGGTTGTTGGTGTCTAGGGACAAATGTCCCTTCCCAGCTCTTTTCCTTCTCTACCCAACCTTCCTTAGGAACCACCTCCCAAATTAAGTGCACCCAAGACCATGACTATGACACACTCAGGGTCACTGCCAAGAGTGGGGTGGGGGTTGGATTTCTCCTCCCAGAGCCCCTAGGCCCTGCAGGCACTAGGGGAGCTGAAATGAGCTTATGGGAGTAGAGGTAGATTTGAGTTGATTTTGACAATGATCTCCTTTTCTCCCCTTGTCATTCATCATCCAAGGAAGCTGGTGTGTGTGTGTGTGTGTGTGTGTGTGTGTGTGTGTGTGTGTGTGTG
>ML663006.1:558008-759746 GCA_007570785.1 Antilocapra americana
TGTGTGTGTGTGTGTGTGTGTGTGTGTGTGTGTGTGTGTGTGTGTGTTGGCAGAGGACGGGAGTGAGGCTTGAACCCAAGACTTAGACTTCCCAAACCTTGGCCACAGGATAAATTGCATCTCTCTAATGTGGATGAAATGCCATTGTGAGCCCATTTCATGGTAGTAGGCATACTGAGGCTCAGAAAGGTGATACAGTGACCAGCCAGCCAGTCTCCCAGAGCCCAGGGGCCTTGTTCTGTTCTACCCTTATCCCACTTCTAAGTGATCTCTGCTCCCAACCCTCCTGACACACCAACACTCAGAGTTAGAGCCCGCCCGTGGGGAATCAGCCTCAAGTCTTGATCATGAGCCTAGAGATCACATCCCTCCTGGACTCTGGTTTCTGGAGCTGCACTCTGAGATCTTAAAGGGGCCACCCCAGGGTTATTCAAGAATGGGCCTCTCTCAGAGGCCTGGTGCTCCCAGAGTCATGAGCATGCCAAGGGTAAGTCTATGCTCTGTGTCTGTGTGTGCGTGATCTCTAGTCTCAAAATGAAAAGGAAAAAAATAAAAAAAAATCTGGAAAGAAACGTATCAACTCATTTACTTCAGATTCCGGGGGGTTATCTTTTCTTTCTTTTGCTTATCTGCATTTTCTAGATTTTCCACCACGAGCAAGTAGCATTTGTCTGATAAAGACAAATGTGCTATAAGGAAAGAAAAGAAAAAGTCAGGTCACCTCGAATTATTCTTGTGATGTCTGCATTAAAGAAGGAGCTACGAGGAGGGCTTGTAGCATGTGTCCATTCCGCTGTGGTTCACTCCCCACCAGCTCCAAGTCCCCCTTCTTTTCCTGCTGCTGCTAAAATGGATAAGCCCCTCCCCCCCCCCAAGCTTGGGAGAAAAGACATCCAAATGCAGGACCCTCTTCCATCTATTTTCTCTCCTCATCTGTTTTTCTCATCCTACAGTTTGAGCTGCAAGAGAATGAAGTCATAGAAAGGGCTCCCTCTGGTCCCCACTTTTGAAAGTAGGGAAACTGAGGCAGAGAGAGGGAGGGACTTATCTTTAGGGAGTAGCCTCAGACCCATTAAATGTCCTCAAGGACTTCCTTCCACCGTGCTGGTTTACCAAAGGACCCAAGCAGGCACTGTGTTAAGAACTGCAGGACGAACAGCCTTGTCCTCCCTTCGAGCATTTCTGTCCTAACACAGCCTTGCAGATAACTAGCACTGGCCCTACTAGTCTGCTTTTTTGTGTGTCCACACCACTAGGCATGTGGGATCTTAGTTCTCTGACCAGGGATTGAACCCACGACCCCTGTGTTGGAGATGTGGAGTCTTAACCACTGGACTGCTTGGCAAGTCCCAACCTGCTTTTTGTCTGTTTGGTTTTGTTTTTAACGCCTGGAATTACATGGAGGAGTAATAAGGAGTGAAGCTCGAACTGTTCTGGTGATAAACAAGTCACACATCCATTCAGTCATCAAATACTTTGAAGGCCTACTATGTGCCAGGCTGGCTTGTGTTAGATCAGGGTATTACATAAAACTGGGGAAGATACTACTGGTGCACTGTAGCTGTCAAAAAAAATTGGCAGGCATCCTCCTTACCTGTTAGTTGCCAGAAGAGCTCCCCTCCCATCACCCTGCTGGACGAGAGGTCTTTGCATCCATCAAGTGTGTTTTTATGCCAGAAACAAGAACCAGAATAGCTCCATTCACTCAGAGTGACTGAAGACAGGGGCAAAAAGGCAAAAAAGGAAAACCACACAGCACAGAGGGAAAAAAGAATTTTTTTATTAATCTTTCTTTTTAAAAAAGTTGATTTTTGTGGGGGTTTTTTTTTTTTTTTTTTTTTTTTAGGTAAACCTCTTTCTGGCTCCCCTCCCCCACTCTGCCCACCCTCCTCTTAAAAATATAAAAATGTCCAACCCCAGATAACTAGTGTACAATAAATAAACAGTAAACACAAAAACATACTTTATTTGTTTCTTCTTTATACAAAATAAGGAAACTAGAAGCGTTCAACTTCCAAAAAAGTATAATACTGTACATCCTGACCGCCCAGCCTCCAAGAACCTGGGCACGGAGGGTGGTCTGCGGGCCAGAGCCCAGAAATCTTGGCGCCTTGCCCAAGAGGGAGCGCAGGATGGGCAAGTGTTTGAATCTGGCCTGGATCCCCGGGCTCAAAATAAATGTCAAGGGAAGGAAGAGCTGAGGGTCTGGCCCTGGGCTGGCGGCGTCCGACCGCTCCCATCTCTTCCTAGAAAAGCTGACCGTGATCATCGAGGTTGACCACCAGGGGGCGCGAACGCGCAGGTGGAGCTGTCTTCCAGTGACCCCCCACCCCCACCCGCCCCCCATCCAAACATGTTTCTCACTCTCCATTTCTCTGCTGGCTCTCTCTCCATCTTCTAACTCATTCTGCTCCCTTTCCTCTCACTCCCTTCAATCTCTCTTTTTCTTATCTTTTTTTTTTTAAGACGGAAAAAAAGCAAGAGTGAGAAATACGATTACAAAATGCCAGTCGGATTCCAGAGAGGGGGGAAAAAAAGAAATCGTCTCCATCCCTTGGCTTCAGCCCTCTCTTGGTCCAAAGAGGCGGTGTGTGGGTTGAGGGAGAGATCGGGGGAAGCCTAGAGCGTGCTTGAAATCTCTTGACCCTCCGGAGTGTTAACTTTGGTCCCAAGAAATCGCTCGCGGCTGCCGGGAGAGCGCTGGCAGGGGGTTCCCGGAGAGGCCGCGGCGTGAGGATGCAGATGGAGGGGCGGGAGTCGGTCCTCCTCCTTCGCGCCCAGCCAAGACGCAGCTGCCAGTTGAGTTCGGACTCTTGAGAGAGCCGTGTCCACGTTGGGCCTTTTGGTTTAGGGAGGCTGCGTCCGGGGTGAGGTTGGGGGGGCGGGGGCCGGCCGGGCGGGTCCCCGGGGCCAAGCGCGGGGGGGCGGCCCGGCCCGGTGGCCTTACCATACGGCGGCCTCGTTGAGCTCAGGGTTGGGGTGCGACAGGGGTCCACTGTAGCCGCTGGTGCCGCTCATGGGGAAAGGGGGACTGGGGCCGCCGCTGAACACCTCGCCAGGCATGGGGTGCAGCGAGCCCGGCAGGCCCGGCTCGGGGCTCGGCGTGTCCGGGTGCGAGATCATGTCGGTGAACCTGGGGTTGTCGGCGGCGTGCGGGCCAGCGATTGGCGGCTCCAGCGCGCCCAGCGGCGTCGAGCCGGGCCCCGAGGCGGCCAGGAAGCTCGAGTCGGCCGGGGACTGCGCCTGCGACGGCGGGCCGTGCGCAAAGAAGTCATAGTTGCCTCCTGGCGCGTAGTAGTCTCCTTGGTAGTCTGCGGAGGGGACAGGGCGGCAGAGGGGAGAGTGAGAGATGGGGAGGTCGCTGAGGGAGGAGGACTCAAGGGACCTGGGGGTGGAGATCCAGGGGAGGGGACCCAAGGAAATCAAGGGCAGAGAGGTGCAGATGCGGTTTGGGCTGGCGGGCCAGGACGTTCATGGGGACCAGGCGACACAGACTTGAGGTTAGAGAAAGACCCGTGGAGAGGCCTGCGGAGACCAAGGGAGAGGGAGGCCAGAGGGCGGAAGACCAGACCTGGAGTTCGTGCTGGGGAGACAGACAACCGTGAGACCGAAAGGCTACAGTCTCAGGAGCTGGGAGAGACTCAGGGACGATGAAGGACACACACTTTTCAACACCAAAGGTTCCCTGACAGAGAGACCGAGAGGAGACAGAAGTCACGGGGAAGCGCAAGAGACAGATTCTAGGCAGTTCTTAGAGCTGGGGAGAGATGCTCAGAGAGCCAGAGACACTGAGCAACTGCCAGATAAGGAGACAGGGAGAGATCGGTAGGACAGCATGCAAGTCGACACCCCAGACTCAGAGTCCGTGGGGAGGCAAGGAAAGAGGTGCGGTCCCTGAACCCAAGGCTGAGATAGACACCCGGGGTTAGTCGAGTAAAACAGAGATAGTCCAGGAGCCGGAAAGAGAAAAGATGAGGCGGCTGTGTGGTTGGAGACGCAGAAAAAACCCGGGGAGAGACCCAGGAACAAGATGGAAGGTGGCGTCCAGAGACGCGAGAGATGAGTCAGACAGAGGGCCAGAGACCCGGGGGCTGAGAGACCCGGTAGCTGAGAGACCGGGAGAGGAGCAGGGCAGGGAAGCAGAGATGGAAAGAGACCGGAACGCGAAATGATTGCGATCCGGCGGCAATCCCGCCTGGGAGAAGCGCAGCCGGAGCGCAGTGGCGCCGGCGAGCTCGGCCCGGCCGCCGAAACCCGGCCGCGGACCATGCCAGGCGGCCTCAGCGCCTCCCCTTCCCGCGCTGCCCTCCCTCGTCTATCCCGGTGAACGTGGGGCTCTGACCCGTTGCCCCGGCCTCACCTGGCCGGGAATGGAGACCGCTAAGCCCCAGAGACTTGGCTAGGGGTGAAGGAGACGATACGAACACTCGCCGGGCCACGTCTAGAGGTCCGTGCGCCTTGGGGTAAAAGCTGGGTCTCCTGGGGTGGGTTTGCCAGGACTCCCAAAGTTTGGGGGACACTTTGGGGACATTGAGCCCTTTTACTACTCTGGTGATAGCTATCGGTTCTCTCGGTGGAAAAATACACAAATTCGAATTTTGCACACAAATTTGGGGAGCGCAGTGGCTCCAGATTACACGCCCGCCCATTCTCGACCAAGTGTTTCTGAGTCAATTCCATGACCTCCTCCTAAAGCCTCCTTCCCTAAGCCCTTCCGAACAGAGGACAGAGCCTCTTTCCCTCCTCCTCGGGTCGCCTCCTGAAAGAGTGGGGCGTGGGACCCCGCGAAAGGAGCACCCTTTACATATAACCCGCTTTGGGCGGAGGGAAAACCAGCGCGTCCGGAAGCTGAGGTCTCTTCAGCAAACCCACGCCTCCTGTTTAGGGCCGGGGTCTGTCGCCGGGGCAAGTGCTGGACTCCCCATGCCGCCCCCTTCCCTCCCCAAACCCTCCTTGACATCAGTCCAAATGGGGAGTGTCTGGAGGCGGGCTTGGAGACGGTTTAGGCAACAGCCAAAACGGTCGCCAATTACTTTTTAAAAACCACTCATTCCATTCTCCCCGTAAGTGAAGAGAAAGGTTGGAAGCGGCGAGTTTGGGGCCCCTAAGGGACGGCGATGGGGGACGGCCACGGCCCGTAGCGAGCCGGCTAGCCAGCGAGAGCCTCGGCCCCCGCGCGGAGCGCGCCGCCTCCGCCCATATGGCGGCAGGGCCGGAGGTAATTGGAACAAACGCCGTCTGAAAAGGGCACAAAAGCCGCAGCTGGGGCTTTGTCCCCGCTCCCACGGGGAGCCGCCGGCCCCGCCGCCCGGCCCCTTTCTCGCCCGCTGCCGGCCGCCGCCGCCGGGATCTCCCAGCGCGGATTAGGCGGGGCTGCCTCCCTGGGGCTGGGGGGTCCGCGGCCGCCCCCCCCCATACCGGGGAAAGAGGGGCCCCGCGTGTCCAGGCCCCCACCCTATCCAACAGACATGGGTGTAGAAGAGGCGGTCGGATTGGTGGGAGGCACTCTGGTCCTGGGGGAAACCTTGGTTAATTACCCAGGCGGAGAAAAATTCCGGACTGGTACCGCCCCGCCAAACTCCCTGCTCCGGCGGAGATTTTGCCCGCAAGGAGGAAAAGATAGGTGAGGAGAGTCGATGAGCAGAGGCCCCAGGACAAGTCTACCAGGCGTCTGTACCTGCCCTGCCATCTCAGTCTCTTCCCTAAAAGCACATCATTTTTCAGCCAGTTTCTAGGGACCCTGGCTGGGCCAGAAGAGCTAACCTCCCAGGCCTGCGGATAAAACAAAGCTGGTAGAGGATGCTCTTATTTTTCTTCCTGGGTCTGCCTGGGCACCGGGATCCTGGCCCTCCCCTTCCACATTGCCACCTAGCTGACTTTTCTAAAAGAAGTCACCTCTCACCAATCTGGGTTACTAGGGCCACCCCCTTCCCCAGTCTGGGTGGAGTAGAGATCCCTCTCAGGCAAAGGCATTCTTGGGGGCTCCCCAAATTCAGAGGCTCAGGAATAGAAGGAGTGATGCCTTCCTTGAGCCCACAAGTCTGGGATGCGGTGGACAGGTGAGTCAGTCCAATAGTGCCCCGGAGTCTCATCAAAACACGAGGTGAGGGAGTCAGGAGAGGTCACCCAGGAGAGTGAAGTGAACGCAGAGGGGAGAAGGGAGGACAGAAGAGAGACGGAGAAAGGGAAGAAGTGACTAAGAGGAGAGTGCACCCAGGCCCGAGCCTGCTAACAGCAACAGGAATTCTTCTGGGCGATTCTGGGCTCCTTGCCCCTGCAGCCCTAAGGACTGAGAGTGGATAACTGGGTTGGCTCAATTCTTGCTTCCCCCCACGCCCCCCCCCACGCCGGCCCCTGCTCCCAATCCTGATGAACCCTGGTGTTCTTGCAGCTGGTGGGTGAGTCCTAGTCCAGCGAAACCCACCCAACTTCTGGGCATCTGGGCTAAATGGGCCAGATGCTGTGTGCACACCCCCAGAGTGAGGGGGTGACCCCAGGGGACCCCTGACCCCTCCATCCCTACTGTTGGTGCTGCCTCCCAGGGCCTGCTTTCCTGCTGGTGCCAAAATAGGCCAGGCCAGCCCGTGGGCCAGGGCAGCAGAAGGCTGTGTGTCAGGCGAGTGCCTGACCTGGAGAGTGCCAGCGTGTCTGTCAGTATACCTAGGGGATGGGGTATACCGGTGTTGGGTGTGGGTGATTATGTGTCTAGATGTGGGTCTCCAAGGTCTCTGAACTCGTGTGAGTCCTGCGTGGGTGAGTGTGTCATTGCTTGTCTCACATGTTTATCTGTGGATATAAGGCATGGGTGAGTGAACGCATGTGTCTAATTTTCTGTCCAGAAAGTATCTGAGCGTGGGTCTGCTCCTGTTGATGAGTGTCTCTTAAGGTGTGCTCATGATTGTGTATGTCTTGGTGGGAAGAAAGGAGGAAGGGGTCCCCGGGCACCCCAGATCGCAGGGATCCAGGCCTGCACTCTCAACCAGCACTGACCTAGGTTTGGGCACCACGTCCAAGGCGGGGTGCTTACCTCCGTAGTAGGTATACGGAGTGGACCCCAACATCTCCGACTCGTCCAAGCGACCGCCCAGCGGACGCATGCGCCTCGGACTCCGGAAGAAGGCGTGTCTCCGGGCGCCCAGGGCGCTCAGCTGTTTCATCCTGCGTTCTTTGGACCTTCGGTTCTGGAACCACACCTGGGACAGAGGAGGGGGCCGTGAGCTCTGATCTGGGTCCCCTCCTTTCCCTTCCCCGGGCTGCCCCTGCTGGGTCCTAGCGCCTCCTTCGCATCAAGAATGCCCTGAGCCTGGGGGCCGGGCCGGATTAGACCAGAGGGGTGGAGAGGGGCCTAGGCGAACCAGCCAAGGGTAAACGATTTCGCGGACCCGTGGGGCGACTCATAAAGAGCTGGTTTCCTGGTTCTTGGCCCGTCCGCGGTGTGATGGCTTTATAAAGGCCTCCCGCCCGGCACGGCGCTGGTCTCGGCCCCTTGTCTCCCCCAGCCGGGCTCTGGCCGTTTGTCTGTCTGCCCGCGCGTCGGGCGCCCGGAGGGAGCACGCGAAGAACAAACAGCGCCTCTTTCTCTGCACAGAGGATGGGAGGAAGGGAAGTCTCCGTATTCCAGAGAGGCTTAAAACCTTCCTTGAAAGGGGCGAGGGGCGGGAATCAGAGAGGTGAAGTGACCCGCCCAAGACTACACCGCTGGAAGACAGCAGGGCCGGCCTGGATCTTCCGGCTACGAGTGTGACCAGCGGGCCCCGACCTCCGGCGCACCGCCTGCCCCTGGACCGAATTCGGTGCGCTCTTAGCCAAGGAGGCTGGGTGCGAGGCTCCTCCGAGCCTCCCGGCTCGCGGACGCAGCGGCGCTGGGGGGCGGTGGCCGGGCCCGGGCCGCACCTGGATGACGCGCATGTTGAGGCCGGTCTCCTGCGCCAACTGCTCGCGGATGTGGCGCGTGGGCTTGGGCGTGGCGGCGAAGGCGGCCTTGAGCGTCTCCAGCTGCTTGGCTTTGATGGTGGTGCGCGGGCCGCGCCGCTTGGTGCCCGAGTTCTGCTCCTCATTCTCGTTGTTGGCCGTCTCCTTGTCCGACGACGTCGAGTTGTCGGTCTCCTTGGGATCGTCCTGGAGTGGATCCTGGAGATCCGGGGACAAGCTGCGGTCCGTACAGGACGACACTGCGGGCGGACGGAGCGGGAAGGGAACGGGACATCAGCGGCGGCCCGAGACCTCTCAAGTCGGGTAGCGGGTTCCCGGCGGCCCGGGCCACCGCCAGCCGCGGCGGGGTTCCCACCCTAAACCTGCCACAGCCCCTCCCCCAGGAGCCCGACGCCCGCCCACTCCCTCCAGGCGGGGCCCCTCCCAAGCCCTCTCAGCACTTCTCAGCTAGCGCTTGCTAAAGGGCGAGGCGAGCTCTCGGGAGAGGGGACCTGAGGAGGCTCCTGACGCCCTCCCGGCCTGGGATCTTCCTTTCCCACCTCTCCTTCCTGCAGAGCCCATTACTGTCCTCACTATGCAGCTAGAAATTACCAAGAGCTGAAAAGACTCGGAAAGGGGAGGAGGAGGAGGACCGCTTGGACAAGAATTGGAGGAGGGCAGGGGAAGAGCTGGCCGTGGCAAGTAAGCTGAGAGGCTGGCTGCAAACGCTGACCCTCTTCGCCAGTCCCCCACCGCCCCTCCGTGTGCCTTGACCTCTGAGTGGAGAGCTCTGAGCCCCTGCACCGCCTCCAGGCAGGGGGCAAAGTAGGGAGGGCGCTGGGGCCTGGGCTGGGGAGGGGTGAGGGCCTCCTACCCGAGTTGAGGCTGCCCTCCTTGAGGCTGGACGAGCTCAGGTAGTCGTCCTTGCACACAAACTTGTTCTCGTCGATGACGTAGAGCTCCTCGCCCGTGGACAGCTGCTTGTTGCAGACCATGCAGGTGAAGCAGTTGAGGTGGAAGACTTTGCTGCGGGCCTTGCGTACCAGGTCGCTCGGCGAGATGCCTTGTGCGCAGCCTGCACACTTGGTGCCAAAGCGCCTGCAGACGCCACACAGCCTGTCACCTGAGGCCAGCCCGGCGTCCCATCCTCCCCGAAGCCCTGACCGTCTCCTGCCCCGAGCTAGCTTCTGAGAAGCCTCTATTTCCACATCTGTCAACAGGAGATCCCAGTCCTGTCCTCCCTGGCTGGAAATGCCCTGGACTGTGCTTGGGACTGGAACTCTTGTGACTTGGTGGTCGGGTTTATTTGATCTCTGCTGGGCTTCCGGCAATGGGCGCAGCCTTCAGCTGAGGAGAAGGCCCAGAGCACCCCAATTGTGCCCTTCCTCCACCCCCCACCCCTACCAGATCTGCCCTGGGATGCTCCAGGCAAACTCTGCTCTTGAGGTCACGGAGGATTTTGAAGCCAGGCAGGCCGGGTTGGGACCACATTTGGGCTTTGCCTTCTGGATCCTTAACAGTCTGCTGGGATCCAGTTGGGGTCAATCAGCCTGGCTGGTGGGTCCTAGCAATGGAGCACAGAGGGGGACCCTCTCCTGAGTGGAACCTAAGCAGGAAGGAGGGAGCCTCTGCTGATTCCCAGCGCTGTAGACTTTTCAGGCCCCGCTCTGGGACCCACTGGATATGGTCAGAGGCCTGTGGACTCTGGAAGGCAGGGACTGGGCCTCCCGGTCCCCAGATCTCAGGCCCTGGCAGGCAGGGGAGGGGAATATGTGACCAGAAGGCAGTCCTAAACCTGCATGGCAAGAACTCGGGATCTCTCCAATGCCTCCTTTTCTGCGTTCCCAGTCTAAATGGTCTAAATCCTTTTCTTTCTTCCAAGAGCGCTGGGAGAAGGCCGGCCTCTCCCGAAATGGATGGTGCAGACCAGCACAAGGAGGGGTGAGGAGAAAGGGGAGCGGTGAGGTGCAGGAGGAGAGAGGGTGAGGGCCCAGGACTCTGGGGCCCCACATCTACTCACACTCACATCTCTAAACAGGGCGAATTTGGGTGACGTTGATGTAGTGAGGGCATTAGAAGCCATAAGTCACTTTTGGCCTTATCCGGCAGCATAATTGGCCATATGCACCTTATCAAAAATCATTAGGTGCTTTGCAAGCACCACCACATTAGGGGCCTTGGGCCTCTGGGGCCGGGGAGTTTACACGTGTAAAGGCGCGTCTGACATTTTCTCCTATTCAAATTCCCCAGTGCCAGCCACTGGGCCGGTGAGCAGCCTTTCTGCACAGTGTTAATCACGCCCCCCTCTTCCCTCTGCGCCTGGAATTCGCACTCACAAAGCCGACTCTGGGCGCCCGTGGGGAAGCGAGCCAGGCCTAGCGGCCAAAACCCCAACAGCCTTCCAGGCCAACCCTCAACATTTCTCAGCTGGGAAACCGAGACTTGGAGAAGTGATCTCTGTGATCTGCCTGAGGGCCCAAGTGGGCAGCAAGGGTAGACCCTGCAGGTCCTGATTCCAGCTTCATTTCATTTGTACTTTCAACAGAAGAGAAAATGTTTAAGGAGTTTGGGGCTTGTGTGGGGGGGTGCAGGGGGGTGGACTGAGGAGAAGATTCCCTTCCCATGACCAGAGGAGACCTTTCTAGCTGAGCCCCCTCTGGAGTTGGAAGTTTCTGTTTGTCCAGAAAGGCCCTTGGGAACCCTACCTACCCAGAGCCCAGCCTCTGGATCCCCGGCACTCTGCCTGGTGGGAGAAGCCCTCAGCTGTCCCTAACTTCAGCCACAATCCTTAGTCTCTCAGGACCGGGCTGGAAGCTTCCACCCTGGGGGGGGTGCCGGCTAGTAAGGGGCAGAGAGGAGTGTGGAGCAGTTAGTCAGGCTTCCTCCCCCTGCCCCATCGCCGATCCAAGCCAGCCTGGAAAAGCCAGCTAGAAGCAGCCCAGCCGCGTTCTTCTCACTCCGCCTGGGTTCTGGCCCTTGCTGGACCGAGGACAGCAAGAGCTTGCTGGGCGAGCGGGCTCCCCACTGAAGCAGGTGAGGCCGGGAGGCTGGGGTGGGTTTCGTGGTCTCTCCCGTTCCTCGGTGCCCCAACGGAGCGCGCGCGGAATGGGGGCGCGGGCAGCAAGCAGGGGGCGGCACGGGCCTCTTACCTGAAGAAGTCATTTTTGCAGTAGAGCTTGCCCTCGCGTGAGAAGCACTTCTCCGAGAGGTTGGTCTTACACTCGCAGCACTGAACGCATTTGATATGCCACGCGCGGTCCAGCACGTTCAGCAGAAAGCGATCGAGGATGGGCCGCTCGCAACCGGCACAGTGCACCATCATAGCCCCGCGCCTTGGCGGCTCGGGCCGCCTCGACCTCCCTTTGGGCCCCCGGCCCTCGGGCCCCCGGCCCCGCCGCTGCTCTCTGTCTCTCCTCTTGACTGCCGCCGGGCGAGTCCGGTCCGAACCAAGACTCAGCCGGTCAAGTCCTCGGGTGATTGCTGGGCCTGGAGCTAGGCTGCCCGCGGTGGGGTGGGGACTGGTGGCGCTCACAGCCTCATGCCCCGGGCCGCGCGCCCCAGTATATCTTGGGTGGCTGCTGGCCTCGGCTCTGCCGAGCGGCTTTCCCCGGTGGCGGAGGCGCCGGCACTTTCCCCCACTTTCAAGCGGTCCCGATCCTCATCTTTGTCTGGCCGCCGCCTAATTCGCGCATCCTTATTCAGATTTGGTGACGTGGCGAGGCACGTAGGGGGCCCGGCGGCCAATGGGCGCGTGGTGGCCATGGCAACCTCTTAAATTTATAGCATATCTAAATTGGCTACAGCGTTGCGGTCCGGACAGAGCAAAAAAAACAAGGCATCAGTATTGTTGAGTATTAGCTTGTACCTGGTTCGGAGGCAAAGTGAGTATTTACCTTCTAGTTTGGGGCTGGGGGCTGGGGGAACGCGCGATCTGAGAACTGCCTCTCCTCTCTCCTCACAAATATTTGGGGGTGCCTGGGTTCCAAGGCCTAGTGGGGAAGTGGGGAACCTCTGTCCCCTTCTCCATCCACGGAACTTGCAGAAGTTGCCCAAGGCGAGGATCGCGCGCTCTGTCTGCCTCCTCTTCCCCAGCCCAGCCCGCCGTTTTGGACTCCCTAACCCGCACGCCCCTGGGGTCAGCGCCCTGGAGCTGCGACAGAGAGGTTCCCGGGACTCCCGGAAGGCGTCCTCGGTTTCCTTTGTCATACACGGGACCTGGGGACGAGCCTGGCCTTTCTCATGGAGAGAGAGAGAAAGACCGAACAGGCCCAGGCCCAGGTTGGGGGGCATGTCCTCTGGCCCGCTCGGAGACCCCTCGCTGGCCACAGGACTGAGGGCGATGTGGGGAGTGGGGTATCCAGGACACACCGGTCTTCCTGGAGCCAGCTTAGAAGTGGCGTTCACCGCGTCTCCACTCTCCTCGCGGCACCTTCCGGATCCCGAGTCAGCCAGTCCAGGCTCCGCGGTGAGTGGGTAGCGGCACGCTGGAAGATTGCGCGGGCACTGTTTGTACACGCTGGGCGTCCTGGCTGTGTGTGCAGGTTCGATTCTTCATAGGAGGCAGGAAGTGCCGTTCCACGGGGCTCCGAGCGTGTTGGGGGGGGTGTTCACAGATGTATGTGGAGGGGGACTGTGAGTCTGGTGGGGGAGGGAAAGAAACATGCCTCTTTCCCAAAGTGCCAACCCAGCCACTGACCTGGATGCTCTCAGTTAGGGAGGCCAGGCAAGCTAGGTGGGTATTTTCCCTTCCCGCTACAGAAAAGAGGGCTGATGGGGTCTGGAGGGCTTGGGCCCACAGGCTGGGACCCAGATGAGTGTGTAGTTGTGTGTGTGTGTGCGCGTGCGTGCGCGTGTACTCTTGCATGTGTACATGCCAAGGCTTGGGTGTGGATATGCATTTGGGTGCATTTGTTGAGTTTGTTAATATACATTTGCTGTGTGAGAATCTTGTTTTTGTCTCTATGTTACTCAAGAATCAATTACATGAATACATTTTGGCATGTATTCTTTTGTGTTTGTACCTGTGCCTAGCTCTGCTAATATTTGTATATATTAGTGTATATTAGTCTGCGTGCTTTTGTTTTTGTTGGTTAGTGTGTACATATATATATGTATATATGTGTGTATTTGCAGCCACATGAATGTGA
Source organism: Antilocapra americana (assembly GCA_007570785.1). Lineage (NCBI taxonomy): Eukaryota > Metazoa > Chordata > Mammalia > Artiodactyla > Antilocapridae > Antilocapra > Antilocapra americana. Next base: position 571,067 of record ML663006.1, read on the forward strand.
TAGTATTTGCTTATGTGCGTGTGCATCTGTGTAAGATTGCTTGTGTAGGTATGTGCTAATGTGGATGTGAAAGTAGACGTTGAAGAATCTGAATTGTGTGCAGGTGAGCCTGTGTGTATGTGACTGAGCTGGGTTGGGCGTGTTCGTGAGTGTGGAGTTTTGTGGATATGTGTTTGTGGGTCAGTCATTGTGTGTGTGTGTCTGAGTGTGTGTAGTTCTGCAGATGGCAGTATTTTGTTTATGTGACTCCTGTGGTGGTTTTTTTTCCCCAGGGAGGGGTATGTCTGTGTGTTTACTTCTAGGGCACTTGCCCTTGTGGATTTGAAAGGGGGCAGGATTTGTGGATGCCTGAATTGGGGCAGTTGGTGAAGGCTCAGGGGTATTCACTTTCCCTCTGGGTTTCTGTCCAGACCTCTAGCCTCCCCTCATAGGCCACAGTCTCTATCGGAAGTAATCTGGCTTTGCACAGGAATTGACAGGTGCTGGTCACTGGGGTGGGGTGCTGGCCCCCAAGCTGGACTTCTGAAAGGGAGTCCCCAAACTGGGCCACTTCTGCTGTTACTCCGTCCTCCAGCTTGCTGAGCAGGAACAGGTGTGGCTGACTGGAGCTGGGACCAGCCAGGAACAAGGAGGCCAGATCTCGCTGGGTCTCCCAGGCCAGGCCAGGCTGGGAGAGCTCCAGGAGCCCCACATGAAACTGCAGTTTCTGGCAGTGCCTGGCCCTGCCCTCCTGGGCTACGAAGGGTCATTGAGCTGAGACAGGGCAGGGACAGAGTGAAATGAGCACCCGAGAGAAAAGAGGCACTCAGGCTCCAAGTGGAGGCGAAGCAGGATGCCTCCTTGGTCTTTGTCTCCATCTCTTCTGAGTTCTCTTCACATCATTTCTTTTCTGTCTCTCTTATGTTCAGCCTCTGTTCTTTTTCTGTTTCCTTTTCCCTCTGTTTCCTCATCACTTTCTTTCTCGGTTTCTCTCGATTTTTATTTCCCTGCTTCTGGCTTTCTGCTGGGCATTCCAATCTGGTATCCGACTCAAAGCTGTGATGAAGGATTCTCTTTGTGCACCCTGTGGATTTTGGGGTGTGTGTTTGGATCTCCCACACAGTCATTAAAAGCCTTCATCTAGATGATATCCTTCCCCTTTGCTCTGGACTAGGTGCGCTGAGCCCAGTCTCCCCCACTCCCGAATAGGCACCTGAAAAGCAGGGTCTTTCCAGCCCCAGCTCTGCCCACCCTGCCGGCTGCTGGGTGCCTGTGTATCAGGCTTCATCTAGGATAAATCCACTTGCCCTCACCTCCTCTACGTGCTTAAATGTCAGCACACAGTCGGGGCTCAGCCGCTGAGATGCAAGGCCAGGGAGGTAGGAGAAACATGCCCCTTTCCCCCCAGCCTGGATGTGGCGAGTCACCCCAGGGATGGATGCCCCGTGGCGGAAGATGAAGCTTCACTTCCAGAAGCCCTGGCCTGGCCTTCTGCCTCCTGTAGCTGAGTTTGCCCATCCTGTCCAGGTCACAGCCTCTTGGAATCACCCTGGGACCCTCAGCACAGCCCACCCTCAGTCCAGAACCACACGCTCCAGCCCACTGGCAGTGGCATCCTGCTTGGCCCTCCACCTTCCAGGGCGCACAGCTTCCGGAAAAAAAAAAAACAAACACACCAGCAGACCAACTATTAGACGAATTATCCTGCCCTAACAGCGCTAACAGATGGCGACCAGGCAGCGAAATCCCCTCCTATATGTAACTAATAAACTGCTTGTGTCTTAACAGGGTAATGCATGGAGACGCAATGTCACTTATACAAGATGTTGATGGAATTTACTATATAAAAATCTTCCTCCTAGAGTAAAGAGTATCAACATTACAACTCGACAGACGGCGGCGGGATAAGTAAAACAGACAAAAGACAAACAAGATAGTAATCTGTTTCCAATCACTTAAGCCCTGTAGAGTTAGTAATACGCGGTTTGCATATTCTCCCTTGAGTTCGGTAATTAATTACCAGCGAGGAGGCGCACACCGGCCCGGGGTGGGCGTTTCGAGGTACGCTGAGCTGGGATTGCAGGGAGGTGTCTTTCCTGACTTTTCCAGCCTGGAACGTGGGGCAGCGGCCGGAATGGGGACTCTTCTGAGCGTTTGGAACCGACCTTCCCGCAGGTCGTAGAACACTTCCCTGTCCCTCACCTGAGACTCTCTATCCCGGGGAGATTCTGCAGCCAAGCAGAAACGGGGCTTTTCTGGCAGCCAGAGCATCTCCCTTCGTTCCCTTTGAAGACAACCGTTTGCTTTGAATGGACTGGAGTGGCCTGCTTTCTCGGGGAGCGCGCGCGCTGGGGGAACCCGGGAAGCGCGCCCCTCGTCTTCTTCTCCCCGCGGTCTCTGGGGCGGCCCAGCCTGTCCTCTCCCGACTTCCATCATTACCGCCCCCTACCCAACACGCACACTCCACCTCCCCACCCCCCACCCCCCGGAGCCAGCGCAGCTTTAACATTAAACAAACGCAGCGAGCGCCTCGGAGCTGCGCTCTCGGCCGGGTCTGCGCGGCGGCGGCGTTACAAATTGTAAATTTAAATTGCTCGCCGGATTCATTACCTCCCCTCTTTGATTTCAGCCAGCCGTGAAAAATTATACTGGTGTACCACTGAGAAACTGTTTTGCCGCAAAGAGCCCGCGCCTAATCACTGGCTTTCTCCCTTCGACAAAAGTGTAATTATTTTGTTTGGGGTGTAAATATAGGCCGCGCTGCGCACACACACTCAGCGTCCCGCCGCGCCGCCGCGCACTGCCCGCCGCCGCGAGGAATCGGCCCCCGAGTAGGAGCGAGCGTGGAGGCTGGGCCCTAAGGCCAGGAGTCTGGAGAAGAGCGGCTGGTTTGGCGCTCCGGCAAGACCCAGAGAGCCGAGTCGGCAGGTCCAGTCGCCAGTCCCTGCCCTCTGGAGTTCGGGTTTGCCGGTTGATCCCCGGACCGTGTGCGTCCAGGCTAGCTTGGGTGGACGTACACGGGCTGCCTGGAGTGGGTCAGGGCGCGGGTTTAGGCCTAGGCATCCAGGCAGGAATACAGAGGGATGGGGGAGGATGGGCGTGAGGTGGCCGTGGATGAGATTTCTGGGTTCCCCAATGGGGGCGGCCATCTGGGGGCAGCCCCAAGTCCAGGTTGGGAGAATATTGGAGCCTGGGCGTCCCCAAGAGGGTAGGGTGTAGGCTTAACCCCGGAAAGCAGGGGTGACAAAGCCAGTGTGTCCCCTCGCTCTTCTCTGTGGACGGCTTGGTTTCCAGAACATCTCTGCTGGGGGCAGGGCCTTCCTGTCAGTTGAATTCTGCGCTGTTTAATTAACGGTCTCCTTAACTGAGCTGGCCCGACCTGGAACGTTTAATCAAAAAGGCAGGGAATTCCTCCCCTCCCTTCCTTCCTTCTTCCCTCCATTCCTCCGTCTCTTCCTTCTTTCCTTCATCTATTTATTCATCAGTGGTAAAACTTCTCCCCTCCTTAAGTACCCTCTCCCAGCACTGGGGCGGGAGGCTGCTGAGTCCCCAGTCCAATTATTGAGTTCCCAGTCCAATATTTGAGGAGGGGCCTGTGGGACATGAGCAGTGGCAGGAGTTGGGGACCACTGTTGAGTCTGGTGGCCTTGGGACAGGACTGGAGCCAGAGGGCTGTGGTCAGATTTCTGGGGGCAGGCTGGTAGAAGTGTGCTGTGGAGCCCTGCAAGCTACCACCTGGCGGGCATCTCTGGGAGGTTGGAGGGCAGTGGCTGATCGCATTTGGCCAATCTAGAAAATCCAGCTGCAAAGTGTGTGCATGCTGGCCAGCTTAGAGACCCAGCTGGCTGGGGCCAGGGTTGGGTGGAGCCTGGTGTCCCCTCTCTCTTTCCAGCCATCCATCCCCTCCTGGAATGTATCTCTCAGAGCCCCAGCCATTAGGCTACCCAGCTGGGTCCTGCAGGCTACAGCACCCTCTTTGGCACTGAAACCCAAGGCCCAACTTAGGCACCAATTGCAGGGGAGGGTGCAGACTGGAGCTAATCCCTGTGGGCCAGAGGGCAGCCTGGGGAGGACAGAAGGAAAGGTGCAAGCCAATCCTCCAACTTGGAGCAACGCTGACCCTTTGTTCAGAGAGGGAAAACTCCACGCTTCCTGCAAGGCTAGAGGCTGCTCCGCCAACTGCCGGGTTGGGCTCAAATCCCAGGTTGCAGGCTGACCGAGGGTTCAAGCTGAGTGCCGCTGGCTCCTGCCCTTGGCGGTTTAGCCTGGAGGGCCGCCTCAACCTCAGCCATGTACCATGTCGGGGAGCAGGCAGTGCTGGGGTGCGTGGGGTCGTGGTCACGGACTCTCTGGCCCCACTGCGGGATCAGGCTATCCGCTATCCGCTTGGCTCCTGCAGCTGTTTCTCAGAAGACGCTTGCCACCCCGTTCCATCTCTGGAACCCAAAGGGAGAGCGTTAACCTCCAAATGGAGGATCCCGAAGACTTTCTAATCATCCTCCCTCGGACTAGCTAGTCTGAATTTGAGTCTGTATCTTGCTTCCCCTTTCTTTTATCTTGGTCTTTTTCGTGGTCTCGTAGCACCTCTCTCTTCCCCCACTCCTTCTCCTCCGTTCCCCTTCTCTCCCACCTCCTCTCCCAGCCCCTCCATATCCCACCTCCTTTTTGTTAGCCTAATACGGGTTCCTTTAGAATTCACCCGACTTTGGCAGCTCGCGCGCGATGTTTGTGTGTGTGCGTGTGTTTTTGTGCGCGCGCGCGTGCGCGCGCGTGTGTGTATTTCTCTGCTGCTAATGATTGTGTGTTGATAGAGCAATGCAGTGGCCTCATTAGCCTTTGTTTAGAAGGTGTTAAAAGGGACATCTGCATCGGAAAGCCGCGGTTTACACCGCAGCCAGGCTGAACCAAGAGCCGGAGCCGGCTAGGGGGTGGGGGGGGCCGCCCACCGCCGGCCCCCGGGAGTGGGGGAGGGGCCCAGGGAAGGCGACCCCCAGCACCTTCCTCCCAAGGCGAGTATGTTTACCCTGCTGCGCTCCCCTCGGTTCCTCGGGGACCACAGCGGGAATCGCCCTTTCTTTAAGTCCTTTGAGCTGCCCAGCAGTGCGCGGTGGCTTTTCTCCTCCAGGTTTCTTGAGGGAAGAGGAGGGGAAGGGCACAATGCTGCTCTGAAAAAAAAAAAAACAATTCCAAGGGTTTTTTGAGGGGGTGGGGAGGAGGGGGCCAGGGAGGGGTCTTATTTTGGAGACGAACACCAATCAGTCCGCGGCGGCAGGGCTGGGCTTCGGGTCTCAGTTTGTTTTGTGGGGATATCCGTGCGCCCCGGACTAAGGTGTGGGGGCTCCAGGCTTTCGAAAGTCCGGAAGAATCCTCTTGCTCTCCTCCCAACAAATTCGCCGACGGCCGGAGGAAGAGTATTCCTTGCGTGGTTAGGCTCATTCCTAAACTTCCCCTGTCTATCCCTACCCTAGGGCTCCACTTGGGAAACGAATTCCGCGATCCGCGAGAATAAATCGTAGCTCTGCTGGCTGATTTCTCTGAAGGTCGGCGGAAGCACCTAACTTTGTTGACCGTAGGCGTGTGTATGTGTGCGCGCGCGCGCGTTTATGTATGTGGAAGTGGGATTTGGAGAACGACCATCACACGCTCGGCATTTCCCTCGGGAAAGCAAGGTTTTAGGCAGAGAAGAACGTGAAAATAAATTCTTTTTATCCTATATTCTACGAAAAGACCCAGAAAAAATATATATATACTGAGCCGCTTCTGTGGGTGAAGTTTATTGAACTCGGAGAAAGACGCCCTTCCTGGCAAAAGGGAAAGAAAAAAAAAACCCGCTGTGGAATTCGAGCGGCGAAATGTGTAATCTCTGATCATAATTCATTGCTTTTGCCGGGCCTGAGTTGCTTCCGAAGCAACCCTTTCTCGTCTTTCTGGCTCCTCTCTCTTTCGTTTTGTCTCTCCGCTGGATTTGATGCTTCAGGTCTTGGAACAAAACTCAGAAGGTCTGGGTGTCCTTGCGCGTCCACAGCCCCTTATACCCAGTGGCAAAGCGTTAGACATCGCCTTTCCCCCCTCTTTGGTCGAAGGCTAGGCTAGGCGTCGCCTGGGGACAGATCGTGGGCGGCTAGGGCCCGGGGCAGTGACAGCGAAACGAATTCCAAACCTAATCTGGACTCGCCACGGAGACGTTCCCGGTCCCCAACACTATGTAGCCGAAAGCAAGGTTCCGCGTGAAGCCAAGTGAAAGTCGACCGCGGTAATGCAGTGGGATGGGATCAGGGCCGAGTTCGGAAGATGCGGGGAGAGGATGGAGAAACCTCTACCTGTCTTCTCTGGTCTCCTTCTCTCTTTCTTCCCAAAGCAGGTTTGGCGGAGAAGGCGGCGGGTGCGCCCGCGGTCGCTGGCTGGCTACGCGCGGGCGCGGGAGTTTGGACCAAGACAAAGGCGGGAGCTGTCCGCGGTGCTGAACCTGCCGCGCCGCCCCGAGGGCAAACGGGCTCCTGTAAGCTGCCCTCTCTTCCTTTACTCCCTCTTTCTATCTCCCCTTCACTCTGTGATTCTTGCCCTCCCCTGCGTTTATTTCCCTCTTTTGTCTTTCCGTAGAATATGCGTTCTGCACGCAGGTGTATGTGTATATCAAAGAACAAAACAATTGATTAAAAACGGTGTCTTCTCTTTTCTTCCCAAATAAACGATGCAAGAAAGGTTTATTTAAAATGTACTCTCAAACAAATACAAACAGTTATTCCGACCCCCAAAGAATGGAAATGCATGCTCAAAACAATAGAACTAAGCATAAATAAATGCTACGAATCTGTTCTTTGATTTATTCTGAAGAAGAGGTAAGGGGTTTAGAAAATTTAATGCCAGGAATATCATATTCTTGGCATCTTAACTTCTTGGGCGGGAAAATATAACAGCTGGGAGGATTGGTGGCCAAATATGAAGGTGAACAGGCTAAGGAGCTTGTCTATGAGTCAATAGATGGCTTATGAAGGTGAAAGTGATGGACATTAAGTTGCCTTAACCCTTTGAGAGATCTGCACGCATAACAATCTTCTAGATTGTTAACAGGGAAATGAATCCATTTGAAACTTTGGGTGTAAAAGTGTTAATATGGTGCTTCATTTTCTAAACGTGCAGAGTGTTGTCTAGACGTCTGGCATGGTGTATAACCAAGCACCGATTCCTCTGCTCAAATTTGTATGCAACATTTGTCTAACGAAGTTTGTGCAAGGGAGAAAAAAAAAAATCACATATTCCCTCCCAGGGGGGTACACCCATTTTAGTACACACGGATCTGTACACAATCCCTCTGGCATCTCATAGATACACTACCTCCCAGAGAGCCCAGATGCCCTGGGGCCACCTCTTCATTTGATTTTCTCAGCACCCTCCAAGCCTCCCCACCACAGGGGTGCCAGCAAAGCCCAGTTGTTAGCACCACCAATACATACAGGGAGGGGTTCTTGAGAATGCAATGGGATAGGTTGGCTCTGGCTTCCCACCTGGACATTCTAGAGCTAAATTGCCCCATAAAGGCAGGGGAACTAGAATTCTCAAACCAGAGTGATTTGTAATAAAGGTTGCATTTTGGGGTTGGGGTAACATCACCCCAGTTCCTCCAGACCCTCACTGTTATTTTCTCACCAAAACACTCAGTGATCTTTTACTAAGTCCAACGCACTATACCTTTCAACCTCTTGAAATGCAGCAGCTCATTGTGCCAGGAGAGAAACCCTGAGCTAGGGTGGGTGAGGGAGAGGGGGGAAAAAAACCGCTTATTGAATGACCAGTATGTACACTTGATTTCTTGATCTTCATTGCAACTCTGAAAAGTAGTAGATACTTATCATGGCATCATTTTACAGTTGAGGAAATAGAGACTCACAGATGTTCATTGAGTTGCTTATGGTTACATAGTCGAGACCTGTGGTTTTAACCCAGATCTCATTAGTTCTGGAGTCTGTGCTTGCTCTAGGGGGCCACAACTGATGGTTATATGGGGGATATTCCAGAGGTCACTGTGCTAAATTTCTTTAGTACAATGGCTTTGGATTCCCAGGCCATTATGGCCTGTGGTCTGGGTTTGTAAGTTGGTTTAAGCTCTAAATGTGAAAGCAAGAAATTAGAATGAAGAAGAAACAGGACTCTCCCTTCATGTGGGTTGGGTGGATATTTCACAAAATATCCACAAAAAGACCAGTTTCTGTTAAAAAGGGTCCTGAACCATCTCCTAAACCCACACCTAAGAGTCAGTTCTTGAATACCCCTTTCTCTCCTGCCTTGCATCCAATCCATCAGCAAGTTCAGTTATCTCTGCCTCCGAAATACGTTCCAACCCATCTACTTCTCATCTTCATCTCTGTTATCAACCTAGTCTAAGCTACCATCATCTCATCTGTTTTACAGCAGTAGTTTCCCCATTTCTTCTATTTGATTGGTTTCCCTGTTTCTTCTATCCTTGCTCTCCTTGGCAACCCATTCTCTACACTATAACAAAAGTTATATTTTAAAATCATAAATCAGATCTTGTCATTCTCCTGCTTTTAACTCTCCAATGAATCCCCAATGCACTTAGAATAAATCCACATTCCTTATCCTGATCAGCAGGGGTCTCTGTGATTTGTTCTTGCCCACCTTCTTGTAACACCCCCTCCCTGCTTCAGTGCCTAGCTTCACACACACCTAATTTTTCTCACCTCAAGACCTTTGCACTTGGTTCATCCCTTTGCCTTCAGATTCTTACAAGATTCCTGGCCCCCTTTTGTCACTTAGGTCTCAGCTCAAACGTCAACATCTCGAAGTCTTTCCCAACCACCTTATCTAAAAAGCACCCCATCTCTCCTGACTGTCCACCTCTCTGTCTGTTTTCTTTGTAGCCCTCATCAATATCCAGAATTATCCTATTTATATGTTTAGGTGCATATTGTCTATCTTCCTTAATAAAACATCCGTTCCATGAAGGCAGAGATTGTGTTTGTCTTGTTCACTGTTGATTCCCTAGTGCTCCGCTCGGTTACTGGAACATAGCTGTTCAATACGGATTTGTTGACTGAATGAATAATGAAGGAGTACACAGATGACGAGAGAGCTGCAGAAGTGGATGGAGATGGATGGGCAAAGTTGAGAAGGGCCTGAACTTTTTTTGCCTGTCTTCCAGGCTCTGCAAATGGAAAAGCTGGCTGGGTGCATTCCCAGTTTGGAAAAAGGAAGCAAGAAAAGTTTGCAATAGGACCCCAAGAGGGTGCAGTCTTTGCAGACTCTCAGATATCAAATGAGGATGGAGAAATGGATCTTCGACCTTGGAGAATGATTTTTATTTGTTCTGGTTAGGTCTGAAACCTTCACTTGGTTATAGACAGAGGGATGATAATGGAAAAACACAGCAAACCAGGAAGATGTCTAAATTACAAAATCTTTTTGTGTGTGATAAATCTAACCAATCTTACTTGTAGGGAAAGTAATACAGTGTTGTGTTATCAGTTCAGACTCTGGAGCCCAATTTCCCAGCATTGGAATCTGGCTCCATTGTTTGTAGGCTGTGTGGTATATGGCAAATAACTTAGCTCCTCTGTTCCTTAGTGTTCTTATCTGAAGAATGGGGATAAAAATAGTATACTTGCCTCATAGCATGACCATGTAGGATTATTTTAGTCTGTTTCACTTGTGTCGGAGCTTGGTTTAGGAGAGGAAAAGGGGAGTGGAATATGTTCAGGGCTGTGGATTTGGGAAGGCGATGGGGCAAAGGGAAAAAACCGAGACTCGCCTTCAAAAATCTCGTTTCTCTTTTGAGAGCTCTTATCTGTCAAGGTAGAAGAGAGTCTGAAGGAGAGTCTGGCCAAGAGTTCTAGCTCCAGTGCTGACCAGCTCAGTCATGGCAGGTAGAAATGTTCAACCTTTCTGAGCCTCAGTCCACTCATCTGTAAAGTGGGGCAGTAATTGTGCCTGGAACATTGGGGAGATATTTGGGAGACTGGAAAGCAGTACACAACTGCTGTTACTCGGCCTTATTGGGCTGGGGCCAGGGGCAGGGGCCCAATTTCTTTACAAAATGTCTCTTTGAGCTGGTGAAAGTGACTAAATCTTTTGTTGGGGCCTGGAATAGATAGAGTATGAGGTGAGAGTTATCTTCTTGGGGAAAGAAGTAAATAATTATGTATTTGGAGTCATTCAAGGACCCTCTCATATCCAGTCCCAGGGCCGGAGCTGGCCCTGTTTCAGATAGCTGGTTCCCAGAGGCATTATCTGGACCACTGGTGTGACTGTCACCCTGCAGGGGGACGTACATGATAGAAGTGCCCTACAACAAGGGGCCCCAACCTCTGGGACCTAATGTCTGATGATCTGAGACGGAGCTGATGACGATCTGAGATAAAGTGCACAATGAATCTAATGCACTTGAATCATCCTCAACCCATCCTTCTCCCAGTCCCATCCATGGAAAAATCATCTTCAACAAAACCGATCCCTGGTGCCAAGAAGTTGGAGACCAGTGCTCTGCAAGATTTATTTCCATCCCTCCATGGTCAGGGTCGCCAGGTGTTAAGTGCACTCCTGGAATGTGACATTAAGGTAATTCTCCTGATGAATAGTCCTGTTGTGATGTTAATGACCACGCCCCTAATCTGTGAGCATTAAAAAGTCATCGAATCTTTGTAGGTGCCTGACATTGTGCTATACAGTGAGATGATTCATCTAAAATGCACCATCTTTTGGTATTCTCAGAACAGCGCTGGGCAGCGGAGGCTGTAATTAGCCCCATTTTGCAGATGGAGACACACAGCTAGTTAAGTGTCAGAGCCTGGCCAGAGTTTTTCCTGCATCTGATGACCAAACATGATGTGAATATACGTTTCCCCTTCCTTTCTTTGGAGGGTAATATTTTAAAACAGAAACTGCCACAATATAATATAGACTGTCTGTGAAAGTCTTCTGTAGAGGGATACATAAATATGAGTTTTGAATAGAGTAGAAATACTCAAAATGGGGCCCAACCCTGAAAGTCATACTTCTTTCTTTCTTTTTTTCATTTTTTTTGGCTGCACTGGTATCGAACCTGTACCCCCTATAGTGGAATCTCAGGGTCTTAACCACTGGACTGCCAGGGAAGTTCCAGTGGTTAATGCACTTGTTTTTTTGGCTATGCCATGTGGTATGTGAGATTGTAGTTTTTTGACCAGGGATTGAACACCTGCCCCTTGCATTGGAAGCACAAGTCTTAACCACTGGATAGCCAGGGAAGCTTCCATACTTCTTTCAATGCGGTTCCCCATGTGGGTGTATCTCATGGACATACAGTTGAAAAGATCACATAATGACACTAAAGGGAGACAATGTCTCCTTTTCTCAGAGGACCTTCCAAGGCGGTTTTCCTTCTTCTTGGGTTCTCCTCTCTCTGATTGACTGCATACACCTCTCTTTTCCTACCCAGCTTTGTCGCCCATCCTTACTGGAGACTCTAGCAGCTGGTAAGCTTGGTGGGGAGCCGGAGTTGAGGCTGAGCCATAATCACCTCTGTCTCTGCCTCACCCACTCCTCATGGTTGTCTTATATCAGAAGGTTTTGACAAAGGAGTCTTGAATGAGTAAATGAATAGCCAGATGACCTCATAGCATTTTCTCCCCAAATATTTGTAACAACCCTGCATGGTAATTCATCTGCTTACACGTCTAGATCAGGGTTTATCCCCCTTGACACTATTCACCTTTTGGGTTGGGGAATTCTTCATTGGGTGGGGACTCTTCTGTGCATAGGACTCATCTCCATCCTTTACCCACTAGAGGCAATTAGTACCTCTCCCTGAACATTGTGACCTCCAGTGGTGTCTTTAGATACATCCTCTGGGGTGTAAAAATTCACCTCTGCTTGAGAACCACTGATCTCAAGGAAGATCTGCGAGACTTCCTCAAGCCCCAGGATTCCAAAACCTACCCTTTTCCTCCTTGAATAAAACACAATGATACCGAGCTGCTACTATGGACCAGACCTGTGCCAGGTCAGGGGAGTTGTACTTATAAGTGTGGATTAGACATATGCAAAGGGCCCTCCTTCATTTGCTCATTTGATAAATGTGTTTTGAACACACACTATGCCAGAAGCTCCAGTGACGACATGAACAATCACCCCTTACCCTCTGGCTCCTAAACTGCTTTCAACCTAGCAGGGGAGACCTACCATCAATTTGGTTTTCTATACAGTGTCTATATGTGCACACACAGAAAGAGTAAGAGCTATGCTACCAGTTTCATTCACTCATTCACTTCTCCCAAAGCATATTAAGCTGGGTGCTTTGGGCTTAGTTACTTAACCTCTCTGAGGTTCACGTTTCTTACTTGCAAACCAGGAAGAATGATAATGATAAAAGACATGAATAAGCTCACAAAGCTGTTGTGAGGGTCAAATGAGATGATACATGTAATGAGCATAGCACAGAGCCTGGCACAAGGTAAGTGCCCAGGGGATGATGGCTACTGTTAATTATTAGTGATGAAATAGTAAATAATAATAACAGTACAGATTTGTTGAATAATTGTTTTTAATGAGTGTGTGAGAGTGCCTTGTCTACAGAAAGCAATCATTAAGTATTTATGGGACAGAAACATGCCCCTTTTAAGAAGAATAAGGACTAATCTCTTAGAATAAAGAAGGAGGGTGTCAGGTCCCTTACCTGGAACAGATTTCCAGAGCTACTAGATGTGATCTGTGAGGGATCAAGCCCTTTCCCCACCCCTACCCGGAAAGCCAGGCAGCATCTCTGCTTTCCCTTCTCTTTCCCCCTCTTTACACCCATCACTGTTAACCTGGGTGTCTGTTTCTCCTTCCTCCTCTGGGAAGATCTTTACATCAATGGTTCTCAACTGGGGGTGGTTTTTGTTTCCCAGGGGACGTTTGGCAATGTCTGGAGACGTGCTTGGCCAACACAACTGGATGGAGTGTGTTACTAGCTGGTAGAGGCCAGGGATGCTGCTGAACATATTGTAGTGCACAGGACCGTCTTCTCCAGCCTCAGAATTATTCAAGGGAATGTCTCTATAGTGCAGAGGTGGAGAAACTCAGTCTTATACCCCATGGCTGGCAGGAAAACTCCATTCTCTGTCAAAGGGTATGACCCTGATGTCCAAATCCTTGCACTAAAACCCCCACTGGCGTAGGGGTGTCCTGCTCAGCCAGGCTTCTCCCATCTCTTCCTGAGCCAGTGGGGAGCCACCTCAGCCCCCGGCTGGTCAGGGTCCCAGGGCCAGTTCATGGGCTTCTCCAGAGGAGTGTCCTGGCAGGCAAGGAAACTTCTCAGAGCCTCTTTGCTGTTCTCCTTTTCTTTAGGAGGCCTTGGCATTTTCGAGGTCTCAATAATGCCAAAGCCAGACTTGAAAAGGCTTTATGTTTAAAGATGCTGTTGGGTCCTTCTCTAAAGGGAGCTGACCCAGCAATTGCGTGTGACTCTCAGCCCAACCATACTATGTCCCTGTGGAATCTTATAGGAGGGGTCAGGGCAGAGATGACCAGGTGGTCTGGGAACAGAAGCCTGTGATTTTTGAGGGGTACCAGAGGTCTTATGGTCTAAAAGGTCTCCTAGGGGCCTGGGTTGGATCCCTGATTGGAGAACTAAGACCCCATAAGCTGCATCATCATGCAGCCTGAAAATAAAAAAATAAAAAACTTTCAAGTTGCCTGGTGGTCTAGTGGTTAGGACTTCGTACTTTCACTGCCAGGGGCCCAGGTTTGATGTTTGCCCGCAGCATGGCAACAAACAAGCAAACAACAAACAAAACAAAAAACTATACAAAACACAAAACTGTAAAAGATCTCCTGGCCTTGTCTATTTCAGCACAAGGCATTTCTACTATTATGGTCACTTCTCAGGGGCATTTTGAGAAGTAAACAATAGCAACAAGAGCTTGTCTGAAGATTGTATGTGCTAGGAACCATGCAAAGCACTACCTGCATCTTCAGGGTAGATGCTATTATTCACCCATTTCACAGAGGGGGAAACTGAGGCATAGAGGTTAAGCAACTTCTCCAGGATTTGATGACCTCTAACTTTCAAAGCCAAGATTGAGCCCCCAATTTTCTGAGGTTAACTTATCAAGACACTTTTGCAACAGAGGTCCTCTCACTTGATTAACTTCAAGCTGCCTGACTCTGCTACTCTCTTGCTGCGTGAGTTTGGGGGAATTACTCTACCTCTCTGGGCATGGGTCTGTGAGGTGGGGCTGGTGAATCAGCAACTCTGACCCTGTATGGACTTGACTGTTTTTATTTGAATTGAACATATTCTACTGTAGTCAGTTACAATCCTTTCTGGGCTCTGATCTCAACAATGTTTGGAGAGAGGAGAGGAGAAATTAGAGGTGTCCTGTCACTTTTTACTTGGTGGTGGGAGGGATTCTTTTCATATGAATTCTGAGCACTGACATTTCAAGCCCTTCCTTCTACAATTACTACAGTGTTACAGACATCCAAGCCCTGGAGCAGATGGCTTCCTTGGTATTTCCTACAAGGTGGCAAAGAAGGCAGGGATAGAAACCCAGATTTCCAAAGGGCAATTCAGGGTTGCGGGCATCATTCAATTAGTGGCTTGTTTCTCCCCTCCTCCAATGATTTTTCCTTTTCCACTTCATCGAAGGATCAAAATGAATCAGCAGACATTTATTGAGCTCCTTTGAGATTGAGGCACTTTGTGAGGGGCTGGGGAGCAGGAAGATGAATCAGACTCAGCTCTTGCCCCAGGTGTTTAGTAGAGAAGATTAAATATGAAACCAGGAAAAGATACGAAATGCCCCAGGAAGGAAAAGTTTGCGGTGACCAGGCTCGTCGGTGTAGATAAATAGAGTGATTGCTGACTATACATGTTCCCTGAAGAAACTGAGAAGCAAAGGAGAGTTGAAATTTAAGTTTCTACTCCAACAAGAAAGCACCCTGACCTTTCCTAGTTGTGAGATGGTGGGCAAGTCACTTTACCCTTTGACATTCTTCATGGCTTTTCTGAGACCCTCAGGAGTCTACCCTCAAGGCAAACTTTGTAGAGTGTAGGCAGAGGGAAGATTGGCCGGTGTTGAGGACAAGCCCACAGCATCAGGAAGCCTGATTCTGCCTTTGGACTTGCTGTGTGGCCTTGGGAAAATTACCGAACCTCTCTGTTACACCTCTCAATCTTTAAAGTGGGAGCTGTGTGTTCACAGCCTAATATGCATAGATCAGAGAGGCTTGAGAGTTATGTTGGAGCTATCCAAGGTGTAATGATTGATATTTGGCACAAGCAGTTCTATTTCCTTCTGGAGGCAAATTGATTGTGAAGAGGGGAGGCTGACCAGAAACTTACTCTTCTCCAGGAGTGGGAAGCCCAGGTGGGGGTCATGGGGAGGGCTTGATGAAGGCAGCACATGGGAATTTAAGGCTGTTCTTCATGACTGCTCTCACCTAGAGCTTGTCCCCAGAAGAGAAGGGGCCTCACCAGCAAATGCATAGATGTCATCTGAACCTGGGTTTCTGAGCACAGATCTGGAGAGACAACTCAGCAATGAGTCAATCAACAAACATCTATTAGGAGAAAATGATGTGTTGGGCATTGAGGGCAGTTTGCTGTGGATGCAGAGATCTTCAAGGACCCCATGGCCTCTTCCAGGATCTCATAGCTTAAGGAGAGGACTCTAAGGCCTGAATGGGGCTCCTAAATGTTGGCTGCATGTACTCAACTACCCTCAGACTTGGCATGATCAATACTAAGTCACTCCTCTCCTTCCCCTCATACCTGCTGCCTCTCTGGGCACTGTATCCATCCAGCTGTCTGAGCCAGAAAACCATGCTGGCACTTTCTCTCTCACTCAGCTTCTAATCCCTCCCAAATCCTGCCGATTCTCCCTCTTTCACGTCTCTCATCTAACTGCAGCCATGCCTTAGTTCAGACCAGAGCCTTCCTTTTCCAAGACACTTTGCTCCCATCCCATCTCTTCCAATGCATTCTCCATGTCCTAGCCAGAGCAATTTTGTTGTAGAATGAAATTGATGAGGTTACTCCCATGCTCAAAACCTTCTTCCCTGGTGCCAGGGCAAACCCAAACACTTTGGTTGGTTTCCAAGCCCCTGGCCCCCTGTCTTAACTCATCTCTTACCTCAGCCATCTCTACTCTCCAATTATCTTGAGGTTTGACGGGACTGGCCAACATGCTCTCTCCATTCTGAGCTTTTTGTCTTGACTACTCTTCCTCCCTCACTTGCCCCTGCCTTTCTCACCTTTCAGGTCTCCTCTCAGACACGTTTCCTTCCAGGACTCTTCATACTCCCATGGCCCCCTTATCTATTTCCCCACAGAGCTCTGAGCTCATTGCAGGCTGCAGTTTGTCCAGAGCATCCAGGCCAGTGTGTGGGTCATAGTAGGTGCTCTGATTAATAGTTAATGAATGAATGCCAGAGTGCCAACTTCCAGTGATCAGGTTAGCAGGTGGGGAATCTGAAGGTTTTGTGGGGAATTGGTTTTTTTGTTTTGTTTTGTTTTTGCTTAGCTACCTCTAAAGACAATGGGTGTATGATGAACCACACATGCTTAAAGTATACAATTTGATGAGTTTTGACATGTGTGTACACCGCTGAAACCATCACCATAATCAAGGTAATGAATGAACTATCAGACACCCCAAAAGTCACCCTGTGTCCCTTGGTAATCCCTCTCTTCCCCTACACTCTTATCCCTAGGTAACCATGAATCTGCCTTCTGCCACTATGGGTAAATTTGCAATAAAATTTTTTTTAATATAAATGGAATTGCATTCTTTTGTACCTGGCTCCTTTCATTCAGCATAAAGAGAGAATAGGTTTTGAATTGTGTTATGAAGGATGGGCATGAGACTTAGAGAGGAAGCAGCTAGAAGAGACTAGCGGGGATAAAAATTCAAAGTTAAAAAAATGCAAGGTAACTAGGCTGGGCTGGATCAGGGTCATTCATTCATTCATCTAATATTTGTTGAGCTCCAACTATGTGCTAAGCACTCTGCTAAGGGCAGGGCTAGAATACATGTGGGGGTCTTCTTGTTCCTCTAGATTCACTCTTCATCCTTCTCCACCTGCTCTGTATTCCAGGAGGCTGACCTGTGCATGGACACAGCATCCCTGGGTTCTCCTCCCTCTGACTTCCTGTTGGGCTTGGCCATCGGGATCCCCGGCAGGAGGTCAGAGGGAGATTGGGCAGCTGTACAGCTGGCCTCCTCTCTGGAGCCCCAGCTCCAAAGAGTGACTCCCTCTCTATAGCCTGACAAACCACCACTTCAGTGGTTTCTCTGACATATTGACCAAAGCTGGTGCTCACCTCTTGAAATCTTAGTGAAACTTACTGGCAAATGTTCTGGGGGGTAGAGATGGCTTATTTCCCAGAGTTCTCACACCTTAGCATCCTGGGAGTCTTCTTGGATGACACTAGACTGGTGGCCTCCCCAGAGAACTTGATGTCACCTCCAAACCTAACTCCTTCCAAGACCTTCCCACAGCAGTTTCTGGGAACTGAGGTGCTAGTCTCACCCATAGAAACAGTTTCTCAATGGTCAGAAAGAGATTTTAGAATTTATACCCAGTCCCATAATGATCAACACACTCCTCGCATCAACACAGCTAGGAAATCCCCGAGCTGAAAGCTACAGTCCCTTACTCTGTTAGAAAACTACGTGTTTGATTGGTTGAGCTGGCCAGAGGTTTGTCATAAAGATAGTCTGTGTCTCCCCAAGCTGACTTTTTGAACAGAGACACACATTTTCTTTTCTTCTTTGGAACCTGACTTGGCATCTTCAGGAAAGATACTTTCTTCTCTGCATTTCTTGTGACTTCCACTTCTCACTATGTGTTACCCTTCTAGACCATAAAGAAATGTGCTTTTTAGTTTTGGGAGTAGTGTGAGGTGGGAGGAGACTGTTAGTTTGAATAGGGTTACTTCTTGAATACTTTTCTTCCTGATTATGGACCGAATCCAAGTTCATGGGGGTACATTTTGGAGATGAAGCTGGATGTCAAAGAATAATAAATGGGAAGTGACTAATATGGAACAAGGTTCCCTCAATTAAGTCCTAGTCTTTCCACAGCAGAAAGGAGACTTATAATTTGAGAAGTCTTCCCTGGTGGCTCAGCTGGTAAAGAACCAGCCTGCAATACAGAAGACCTGGGTTCAATCCCTGGGTTGGGAAGATCCCCTAGAGAAGAGAACGGCTACCCACTCCAGTATTCTGGCCTGGAGAATTCCATGGAGTATAGAGCCCATGGGGTCATAAAGAGTCGGATACGACTCACTTCACTTGGGAGGTGAAGGTTTTTAAGAGGCTCAGTCATTTGGTGGTGGAATTATGTCTGTTCTTAGGAAATCTTAGGGTAAGATAAGGGCCACTGGGTGGAAGCCATGGGAGGTAGAGTTAATATCCATACAAGGTCAATCTTACTTTACTTCCCTGGTAGCTCAGACAGTAAAGAATTTGCCTACAATGCAGGAGACCCAGCTTCAATCCTTGGGTCGGGAAGATCCCTTGGAGAAGTAAGTAGCAACCCACTCTAGTACTCTTGCCTGGAAAATCCTATGGACGAAGAAGCCTGTAGGGCTACAGTCCATGGGGTTGCAAAGGTCAACCTTGCCAACTGTTAGGGCTACTGAAAGAGGGAATGAGTCTCCTCATTGTGGGGGGGTGTGCAAGAAAAGATTGATGAGATATAGAGGGGATTCCAATAATGACCAAACCAGACCACTGGCTCTCTGACACCCACAGACTGGCTGTATCAGAATTGTGGGGCACTTTCTATCATTCATGCGGCACATGAATCATTCATTCATGTGTGCACCTGATGCTTATTGAGCACCTACTCTGTGCCAGGCACTGGGCTTGGCAGGGAGGCCTCTCCAGTGATAGGACAGATGAGATCCTGGCTCCCACATAGCTCTCATTTTAGTTGAGGACACAGGCAGTAAGACAGAAATAAGGTACCTTCTATGTGTTATGATCGGTTCTCCAAAATTAACCAACTCAGGTCCCTGATGGAGCAACAGGGGCTGTGGACCAGTTTGAAGATTTAGGCTTCAGGAGGTGACATTTAAGCTGAGAGCAACGAGCCTGCCTTGGGAAGATTCAGGGAGATGGTTCCTGGTAGAAGAGTTGGGAAGTGCAGGAGCGCTGAGGTGGAGGTTTGATAAGAGGTTGTGAGTGGGGGAGGGTGTAGGGGGCATGATATCCTTTGGGGAGTCTGGACTTTGTCTACCTGCAGTGGAGTCATCAGATCTGCCCCCCTAGAGATGGTAAGGGTGGAGAATTCACTTTTCCTGATGATTCTGATACACACTTAGTTGACTCTTGTCTCCAGACAAGAGGACCTTGGAGGCATCTCCAGCTGTTTTTCTTTTCCTTAACATCCAGTCCCCCAGGCACCCAGCATCTATGGAACAAGCTAGAGGGAATTTGGTGTATTGTCCTTGTCTCTTCACTTTTCTGCTTTCTCTGTGCTTCCAGAGAAGGCTTTTAAAATGGGGATGAGCCATGAAATCAGCAATGAATATGACTTGGGGTGACCTACTGGGTCCAGCTCCTTCTGACAGGGATTTTCCTACAAACCAGGCAAAGTGGTTCTCTTCGTGGGGGAGGGTCAGCGTAGAGGGTGGCATGACCAGCCAGTGCAAAATGGAAGTGAGGGACCCCTTGCTCAACAATTATTAAGAATTCCAAGATGTCGACAGCAGAACATCAAACCAAGTGTGGGGCCCTGTGGGACTTCACAGGTTGCCCACTCACGGAGCCCATCTGGGAGGGAGGAGAGAAAAGGAGGAGGAAATGGAAAAAGAAGAAGAAAGCAGGGAGACTTGAGGGAGAGAGGAGCAGGGAGCAAAAGGGAGCAAGGAAGAAATCCAGAACTGGTGATCCAGAGCCTGACTCAGTGACTCCCTGCTCAGTAATGTTTCTGGAGGGCTTTCTGCTAGCAGGCACTAGACAAAGCTTTGCTTACCTTATGCCAATGAATCCTCCTGACAACCCCGAACTAGGAGCTACTATGATTCCCATTCAACAGATGAGACAACTGAGGCCCAGAGAGGTAAGGTCACCAACCTAAGGTTACACAGCTGGGAGAGGCAGTCCTGGAATCTGAGCACAGGTTCCTAGAACTTGCACCCACACTCTCAGCCCCTGGTCTACTTCTGAATTCTCTGAAACCGGATGTTTCTGGCACAAGGAAGGGTGTGAAGGCCAAAGATCTGGGTTTGAACCCTGCTTCTAGCAGGGTCACCAAGACTGGTCACTATGGTCTCTTGCTTGGACAAAGGCAGTGGCTCTTTCATTCTCTACCCAGAAGCATTGTTTTGCCCGTTTGTGTTCGGCCTCTCCAGGTGGCACTTGGGATCTTAGTTCCCTGACCAGGGATCAAACCCATGCCCCCTACAGTGGATGTGTGGAGTCTTTACCACTGGACCACCAGGGAAGTCCCCAAAAATATTTTTTTAAAAATTCTTCTTCTTATTAAAAGTTGCCATTTTAGCTATTTTTTTTCAGCATCGTGAGGTCCACCCACAATGTTACGCCATCCTCTTGAGTATCTATTTTGAAAACTTCTCTCCAGACACAAAGCCTATTCCCTTTAAGTCTCCCCCTCCCCCAGCTCCCCGGCACCTCTGTTCCCCTCTTTGTCTCCGAGGATTGGACTATTATAGCTGCTTCGTGTAAGTGGGATCATATATGACATCTGCGCTTTGTGTCTGCCTTCTTTCACTGAACGTCATGCTTCTGAGGTTCACCCAGACTGGAGCCCGCGTCAGTGCTTCGCTCCTTACAGCTCCATGTTACTCCATTGTCTGGCCCGACTACATCTGTTTATTCATTCACTGATGGACACTTAGGTTGTTTCCACCTTTTGGCGATTATGAATAGGGCTGCAATGAACATTTACATTCAAGTATCTGAGTCCCTGTTTTCAGTTCTTTTGAACATGTACCCAAGAAGTGGTGATGTTTTTTTAGCGTAATTCCGATCCTATCGCTTCCCTTCTGAGAGCTGCCAGTGATGGTGGCTCTCAACACTTCGGAATAAAACCCAAGCTGTTCACATGATTGGGCTCCTCCCTGCCCACAGCCCTCTTCCCCATTCCTCTCCTCTCATCACTTCTGCTCCTGTACCCCCACCTCCTTGCTGGCCATCACACCCTTGCACATTCCCTGCTCTGGGCCTTCGCGCTGGCTGTTGCCTCTGCTTTTAAATCCGCTGGTTCCAGATACCCGCGGGGCTCAGCCCTCTTTCACTTAGACCTTGGTCCCACTGTCATCTTCCCAGAGAGATCCTCCCTGGGAGGTCCTCCTTCATCTATAGCAGCCCCCACCCCATCATGCCTCATCCCCCACCTACCACCCCCTACAAGCCTGTACCCCTATCTTGCCTACGACTGTGTCAGTTTCAGGTCAGTCCCTGTATCTCCAGGGCTACCCTGGTGCCTGGCATGAGGAACCCCACTTATTACGCACTTGGATGCACGATTTGAGTGTGCTGATATTTGATGTTGTTGACCTTGCCATAATGGCAGTTCCAAATGAGTCAAGTTGATCTTGAATGAATGAACAAATGCATTTCTCTTCCCTGATCCTCTGCCTTCTCATCTGTAAGGTGGGGGCAGTATTCGATGGATGAGGGGTGGGGGACAAGATTTGCTGCCAGCCTCCCTTGGAGTGGCTATGGTTGCCCCTCCGTGAGGGAGGGGCTGGAGTCCACGGGAGGCCCTGCGGCTAGAGATACAGGCATGATGAATGGATCGTGGAATAGGTCCTAGGAGGGGACGGAAAGGATGGGAATGACACTATTTAGCTGAGGAATGACCTCCTGACACGCTTCAAATAAATGCAGGCTTGTTATAGAGACGGGGAGGTGGCTGCTGGTGTGGCTGCTGCCTCTGATTCTGACACAAGAGAATAAAAGGGACTGGAATTTGTGTGTGTGTGTGCGCGCGCATGCATAGAAGAGGGCGTCTGTGTGTGTCAATCTCTCTGTGCCTCCATCTATGTGTGTTTCTGCGTGTCTGTCTTCTTTGTGTGTCTCTGTGTCTTTGAGTGTGTGTATGAGTACCTGTCTCTATTTGTGTGTGCCTGAGCATGTCTGCCTATGTGTGTCTGTCTTCATGTGTCTTTCTGGGTTCCTGGATGTCTTTGTCCTTGTATGTCTGAATGTGTCTGTCTTTACGTGTGTCTATCTGAGGGTGTGTCCCTGTGTGTGTATGTGAGTGTCTTTGTGTGCATAGGTGAGAGTAAGAACTGCCTGGATGCCTGAAGAAAGCTTCTTTGCATCCCCGGAGCTGTTCACATTCCAATTAAACAACCATTGGCTGAGCACCTGCTATGTGCCAGGGACGGTATTGCTGGGAGAGATCTGAGAGTAAAACTCAAACCCAAACCTCTGGTTAGCCAAGAGTGAGCAGTGCCCCTTGGAGTCTCACCAGGAGGTAAACAATGAGTTGTGAACAAAACAGCTGACAGCGATCAACCACTCACTGAGTAACTCAAACATTTCTGCGTCTCAGTACTTTCTGTCGATGTTTTAAAAATTGTGTTTCCTCTCTTAATGAAGTGAAACTATATTTCAACTTTGCATATGAGGAAATGGAGGCACAGAGAGGGGAATTCACCTCCCAAGGTCACACAGCAAGTGAATGGTGAGATGAGGGTGTCGGTCCTTCCCAGGAAGTGGGATTCTGCAACTCACATTCTGCTTGTTTGCACTCAAGATCTTAACTGATTGACAGTAAGAGTGGCCATTTGGGAGAGTTTGCTTTTTCCTTGGTTTGGAAGAGCAGGTTAAAAAAAAAAAAAGCCATATCCCATCCCCCAGAACCAGGCAATAAAGTTAAACACAATTGCTCCAAGGACTCCACAGGAGCTTCCAGGCACGAATGAGGGGACCCCTGGGGTTAAGGTGTCTGGGCAAAGGGCCCCCACTTACTCCTTCCAGGCAGTGTCTCTCATCAGAGATGCTGGGGGGCGAAGCACCAAGAGGGAAATGTCAGTGGGCCAGTCCCAAGCTGGTGTTTAGGGCAGATGGAGGCAGGAGGAAATTTCAGCTCACAGGAGAGAGCCTCTTACAGACTGGTTCAAGGATGACCCATATCCATGTCACCTGGGGCACAAGCTAAAGATGCACGTTCCTGGGCTCACCCCAGACCTACAGAAGCGGAGTCTCAGGGAGGCGGGGCAGGAATCTGTACTTTAACAAAGGCATCCGATGAGTCTTACATTGCCTCATATGTGAGGACCACAGACGTTTGGGATGCGGGGAGAATCTAGGGGAGGTTAGGTAGTGCCAGATCATAGATGGCCTTGAATGCTACATGACATTTGGACTTTGTCCCGAGGGTCACAGAGAGCCATCAAACTTGTTTGAGCAGGAGAGGGCCTGGGTAATTCTCTGGTGGCATAGTGAAGGAGTGTTGGAAAGAAATAGGGCAGCAGGCAGGGAGAACTGAATCAGGACTTGGGTGCAGCAATTCACATGAAAAATAATAGGGCCTGAACTTGGACAGGGAAGTCCAGGGAGGAAACAGAGAGTTACTAAGCAGATCATCCATGGAGCTGGAGAAGTTGTGGAAGGTTCTTCCTTGTATGGAGGTCAGGGATGGTGGGGGACAAATGTCTTGATCTTCCAACATGGGGCCCTCTTCCAGTTTAGATCCATTTATCGAATGTCACCAAACCAGAGAAGGCTTCCTGGAGGAGGTGACACTACCCACAGGCCTCAGTGAGAGCCGAACCCAGAGAGAAAAGAAAAGGGATTTAGAAGTGTTTCAAAGCTTCTCCTTCCTAAGTGGCTTCTTGCCTTTCAGGCATTGAGAACTTTCTCCACCAAGAGTTTCAGAGACCCCTCCTGGGTGTGTGTCTTCCATCAAGACTGGAGAAAGTTGATGAGTGTGGGCGGCAGCCAGGACTGGCGTTTTCTAATTAACACGCAGGCAGGGAGAATGCCTCTTCTTCCAGAGTCTGTATTCAGCTGATTGAATATCAGGGCTGGGGCTAAACTATGAATCGTGTGTCAAAAATAAAGCCTGTGCTCTTCTCTCGTTAAAGGAACAGCGTCCCTGTTTCCAGTCCTCGGCTGGCTGGGAGAATCGGATGGCGTATGGCTTTGATCCTTGGGGCTGGGTGTGGGGACTGAGGGCTCAGCATAGGGGTGAGAAAGGAGGGGCACTCAGGGAGTGGCGGGAGGGGCACCGGCTTGGGCTGGGAACCGCCAGAGGAAGGCAGAAAAGAACCCCAGGTGGGTTTCAGGAGTGACTAGGTTCAGGAGGAGAAGGAAAAGAAACGGGCCATAAAAAGAGAAAGGCGGCTTGCCGTGGCAGGGGAGAGAGAGAGAGGGGCGAGCAAACATAGGTTCATTAATCTGTAGTTCGTCTGCCTTTTCTGTTAGGCGGATGAACTTGATGAGTTAATTAAGTCGCAGTCTGTAAAACCAGTTTATTTGCATAGCAAACTCCTGGGCCAGTGTGTGCTGTGAGTTGAGTGTGTGTAGGAGCAGACAATTCGGGGGAAATTACAGCCTCATTAATATGTTAATCTGGTTGCAGGCCTGGAACGGAGTTTTGGGTTGGTGGTGCTCCGGGGTGGTGGGTGTTTGGTTGCTTAGCAACCCTTTTCTCCAGGTAACCCTTCTCTGGCTTGCCCTTGATATCCCCCAAAGGATTGCAATGTGGAAGAGGAGGTAAGCGGGAGGGGGGGGGGAAGCATTCTGTTGTCACAGAACAGTGAGCAAAATAAAAGGCAAACACACACACACATTCGCACACACATCCACATTATGCCGGGTGTCTTTACAAACAGGCTTGGGGAGGGGGCAGGGAAGGCTGGGTGGGTGTAACAGACAGACACCAAAATGCAAATACAGTGTGTGGTCTGTGGAAATAAACACAGGGTTAACACCCTTCTATGCGCACACACACGCATTTGTGTGTGCACATAAACACAATTGACAAATGTGTTTTGTTTAACAAATAAACGCACATAATGAGATTCTCAGTTTATGTAATAGTACGTGTTCCGTGTCATACCCTCCCATCATACATACGCATGCATGCACACACACGCAGCCATAGCCTATGGGCAGAGTCTTTTCCAAGAACACGATAGATACAAATGCACTAAACACAGTGTGATACTCAGAATATGCAAATGATAAATAATAATCAATTGTCAAATGCAACACACACACAATCCACAGAGCTTGTAGATAGGCCCTGGTAAAAATCACAGGGAGGTGTATACATATGTAGATGCACAGAAATGTACATGCATCATGTATGATGTCTCTGCAAACCAACAATGAGTGCAATATATACGGGCATATACACCATGTATGACCAGGTATCCCAAGAGTCACGAGGTGCACACACATACACGCACACACAGAGGTATGACACAAGTCCCAGCCCTTTGCTCTTTCCCTTGTCGTTGTCATCTGAACAAAGTCTGCTTTTTACTTATTTTCTTATCTTTTAAAATTTTTTATCTAGAGAAATCTCTCACTCAAAAAGATACATGCACCCCCATGTTCACAGCAACACTATCCACAGTAGCTAAGACATGGAAGCAACCCAAATGTCCATCGAGAGATAATGGATATAGGAGACATGGCACACACAGAGAGGAATATTACTCAGCCACAAAAAAGAATGAAACAATGCCTCTTGCAGCAACATGGCTGGACCCAGAGACCATCAGATTAAGTGAAGCAAATCAGAAAGAGAAAGACAAATACCAGATGATGTCACTTATATGTGGAATCCAAAATATGACACAAATGAACCCATTTACAAAACAGAAACACCGTCACAGACATAGAAAAGAAGCTTATCAAAGCCTACTTTTGAAAGATGTATACTCCACTGCATTTCCAGATCCCAGGCCCAGTGATTATCTCTGATTTCCCCCTTCCCTTGTCTCTTCCTGTCCCACCCCTCAGCAGCATTTTTGACCTGTTTTTATTTGACAGGTAACTTGCAAGGTATCCAGGTTTCCTCAGAAAGAGCAAAATGTGGGGTCAAACGCCTCATCCTGCCATCAGGAAAAAAGTACCAAGCCAAGATGGTCTTACAGGTGAGTTCTACAAATATTAAGAAGCAGAGGCTTCTTGTATTACATAGGTTGTTCCAGAAAAAAAGAAAAGAAAAAGGAAAGCTGCTCAACTGACACTTTGATAGCAAGTCTGGATAAGAGCACCAGAAAATAATCAATAATAATCTGAGAAATGCTAAAATCTAAATGGGAGGAAGTGTATTTCTATTTACTTGATTAAAAACCAGAAAGTTGAGAACATTAACAGCCAGTGAGGGTATGGGAGAATGAAAGCCCTGATGCATGCCGGGGTGGTGGTGGTGGGTTGCAGTTTGAGGAGCAGTATGCCAGTATTTTATGACATTTATTGTTTGCATACATCATACTGCAGAAATCCAATTTTTGAGTATTAACTCCAGAGCACCAGTCACACAGATATAGAAGAATACCTATGTTAGGCTGTTCATCTCAGTGTTGTTAGTGTAGGCAAATAGGCAAATTTACTATCCTTCACTTGGTGCGTGGACAGAGGAAATGAGGTGAAGGAAGGCATGGATGATTGTGCAAACCAGAAAAGCAAACCATAGGTACACACAGCAGCATGATGGCCATAAGAATGTTTTATGTGAAAAGGTAAGAACAATGTGAAGAGCTGTATCACTTATATAAATTTAAAACAATAGCAAAGTCTCTCAACAGTTGACTAGGCTAAACATCAGTCCTCAACCCTTTGGCACCAGGGACTGGTTTCGTGGAAGGTCATTTTTCCACAGACAGCAGGAATGGGGGATAGTTTGGGGATGATTCAAGCAGGTTACATTGATTGCGCACTTTATTTCCATTCTTCACCTCAGGTCATCAGACACTAGATCCTGGAGGTTGGGGATGCCTGGATTAATACCCTGTGGTACATTTATATAGTGGAGTACTACTCAGCCAGGAAAAGGAATGGAGCGCTGATTCAGGCCACAACACGGATGAATCTCAAAATCATTATACTAAATGAAAGAAGCCAGACATGAAAGACTACATGCAGTAGGATGGCTCCATTTATATGAAAGCTGAGCACAGGCAAACTTAGTCTATAGGGGCAGAAAGAAAGCTGGGGGCAGCCATGGCAGATGTGATTCCCAAGAGGTACAAGGGAAATCCTTTTCTGGAGTGATGGAAGTGTTGTACATCTTGATCATGGAGGTTGCACAAATAGGTACATTTATTAAAATTTATCAACGTAGCTACTCAAAACAGGTACCTGAGTTTACTGAATATAAATTAGTCCCAACAGAGTTTATTTAAAATGATATTTTATTGTAAATAGTAAAATAAAGCAATAATACTTTAGAATTTTGATGACTATAGATTTGTATATATATCTCCATGTATCTCTCTCTCTAGGTGCCTGTGTATGTATGCATGCTATGTGTGTATTTATGTGTGTGTCTATAGGACATACATAAGAGTAGGTGCCTATAGCAGGGAGGAAAAAGAAATTATGAGGGGAATTGTGGTAGATTGGTTTCTTGTTCAGTCCTCATTCCCTGTGTACACTGTGTAAAGTACTTCACATATGTCATCTCACTTTTTCTTCCTAAGAACCTCATGAGGTAGGTGCTATTGCTATCTCCATTTTATAAATGGGAATCTGAGACCAGAGAGGTTAAGTAATTTGCCCTTGGTCACACAGCTAGCAGGCAATGGAAATCTATGAATATGACCCCAAAGTCAAGATGAAGGAACTTTGCTTCAAAATGTCTTTTAGGATTTTCCCCCTCCATTGGGTATTTCTGTCCTGCAAAGGTAGAAAACTTAATGTTGTTGAACCTGAGAACATCACCTTGGGGAAGGGCTATGTCCCTTAAGAAATTATAAATATTTCATTTTCCCCTCTTCCCTCCTGCCTTGTCAGTCCTGAGATGGAGTTATCGACGGGAACCAGGGTGATGGACAGATTGGCAGGGTTCTGTATTGATGAGTTAATAGATTGTTGGCTATTTTTTTCCACTCTCTGGAAAAAAAGAGAAGTCTTGACAGCTGTTTTCACTGTCTTGGGGGTGGGAGAGGCAGCTGCAGAAGGTGATGGAAAGCAAGGCCGGTCAGGGTGGTGCCCATCAGACAATCACATCAGCTCGACCTTCAACACTTACCCTGAATCCCACCAGCTTCCATCCTCTTCCCTGATGCCTCTTGCCCAAAGCCCCATCATCTCTTGGCTGATTATCACCGAGTTCTTCTCAGCACCTCTTAGTCCATTCTGCAGCCAGCAGGCAGAGCTGTCTCAAAGCATAAGTCGGGGACTTGCCTGCTGATAGAGTGGATAAGAATTTGCCTGCCAATGCAGGGGACTCAGGTTCGATCCCTCGTCAGGGAAGAGCCCATGCTGCGGAACAACTAAACCCCTGTGCCCTAACTACTGAGCCTGTGCTCCAGAGCCCTCAGGCTGCAGCTGCTGAGCGCATGTGCTGCCACTACGGAAGCCAGCGCACCCTGGAGCCTGTGCTCTGTAACAGAAGCCTGCCTGGAGCCTGTGCTCTGTAACAGTTAGAAGCCTGCGCACCACAACTAGAGAGGAGCCCCCGTTCACTGCCAACTAGAGAAAAGCCCTCAGAGCAACGAAGACCCAGCACAGCCAAAAATAAATAAATAAATAATTAAATAAAATAAACTAAGCACAAGCCAGGTCCTGTCATTCCTCTCTCCCAAGCCCTCAGGTCACCCGAATCACAGCTGAAGCCCCTGCTGTGGCCTCCAGTATACTCTGTCCTCACCCTCACCTCAGTTCTCTTCCTTACTCTGCTCTAGACTCAGCCCCCTTGCTGTTCCTCGAACTCCACAAGGATGGTCCTGTCCTGGACTGTTCACACCTGCTGTTCCCTCTGCTTGGCCTGCCCTTCCTGCAGCTGCTTGCCCTTACCTCCTTCAGGTCTCTGCTCAGAGGAAACCCCACCTCCCCCGCCTCCAGCCTTCTGTGACTGCTCTGCATAAATACTCCTGCTCCCCATCCAGTTTTATGCTTCTTCACTGCCCTTATAAGCTCTTGATATTACTCCTAACTTGTCTGCTGGTTGTTTCTCTTCCTAGAATGAAAGTTCCATGAATTCGAGGGCCACAACTCAGAGATCCTGCGTGCTGCAATGAGACCCAGTGCGGCCAAACAAATATATAAATATTTTTTAAAATAAAGAAATAAAATTGAGCTATTAAAAAAAAGAGACAGACAGATCACAGTCAGAGAAGGAGATGTGAGGATAGAAGTGGAGATCAGAGAAAAAGAGAGAGAGAAGAGAGAATATACTAGCTTTTGAAAAGGAGGAGGGGGCTGCAAGCCAAAGAAAGCAGGTGGCATCTAGAAACTGGAAGCGGAAAGGAGGGGATTCACCCCTAGAGCTTCCAGAATGAAATGCTTTCCCTGTGAACACCTTGATTTTACTGATGAGAGCCTTGTCATATTTCCGACTTACAGAACTACAGATAATATATTTTGTGTTGTTCTAAGAGTTTGTGGTCCTCTGTTACAGCAGCTGTAGGAAACTCATGCTCAGGTAAAGTGTCTAACATGGTGTCTCGTGCACAGTAAGCCTTTGGTAGACGTGAACTGCTATTATCATTGGCCAAATGTTATTCTTCACCCCACCTTTACTATTAAGGCTTCTGTTGGATCAGCCCAGCTATTTCAGATGAAACCCCCACCCCCACAGGTAATTTCTAGCTCCTGAAACCCATCTCAGGAGATACCAGGATTGGGGTGGGCTTCCCAGAGCCCTCAAACCTTACTAGGATCCACAGCTGAACTGGATCTGTACAAAGTCTAAAAGCTGCCTCCTGACTCCCCTGCCAAGTGTCCCTGTCACGGCTTCCCCTTTCCTCCCATGTTATCTCCTTTAATCCCCTCCCCACTAAGCTATTTTTAAACCACTCCCCTTCCTGCTCCCTATTGATCTTCAACCTGTTACTCCCTGAAAGCACTTTGTGGCAGGGACCCAGTAAATGCGTCAGATCTTTTGTCACCATCTGTCCCTTGCCTTGTTGAGGTCAGCAGCAGGAGCCCAGGCTGGAGAAGGTATAATCTCTGGCTCTTTCAAGCAAAAACTTTCAGGGTTCCACTTCCTGATGGTAGAATGTATTCCACCTTCACTGTGCAGGAGCTATCCTTCTGGACTTAAGGCTGATGGCCCGTCCCAGAAATGGTCCATGGAGTCCTGTGTCCTCGTGCTCTTGGGCTGGGGCCAGCAGGCAGCTTATGCTTAGAGGGCAGCATTTTGAGCCTCAGCAGAGGAGGAGGCTACTGGCAGGGACTGCCTGAAGGAGATGCAGTATATATATATTTAGAATTATTATTTGTTGCTGTTGTTCAGTTGCTAAGTCATGTCCGACTCTTTGGGACTTTATGAACTGCAGCATGCCAGGCTTCCCTGTCCTTCACTATCTCCCAGAGTTTTCTCAGACTCGTGTTCACTTAGTCAGTGAGGCCATCTAACCATCTCATTCTCTGTTGTCCCCTTCTCTTCTTGCCCTCAATTTTCTGTAGCATCAGAGTCTTTTCCAATGAGTTGGCTCTTCGCATCAGGTGGTCAAGGTACTGGGGCTTCAGCTTCACATCAGTCCTTCCAATGAATATTCAAGGTTGATTTCCTTTTAGGATTGACTGGTTTGATCTCCTTGGTGTCCAATGAGACTCTTGGTCTCAAGAGTCTTCTCCAGCACCACAAATTATAAATTTATTTATTTCATACTCACTCATATGGCACTTTCTTTGTACTAGGCACTATATTTTATTTTTAAGTGCAATCCAAGTATTAACTGGGCTTCCCTGATGGTTCAGATGGTAAAGAACCCACCTGCAATGTGGGAAACCAGGGTTCAATCCCTGGGTTGGGAAGATCCCCTGGTGAATGGAATGGCTACCCACTCCAGTATTCTGGCCTGCAGAACCCCATGGACAGAGGAGCCTGGCAGGCTACAGTCCATGGGGTCGAAAAGAGTCAGACAGGACTGAGTGACTTTCACTTTCAAGTATTAACTTATTTAACTTTCACATCAACATCATGGAGTTGCTGCAGTTATAGTAATCTCTCCATTTTCAGATGGGGAAATGGAGGTATAGTAAGGTTTAGTAATTTGCCCAAAGTCACACAGCCTGTCAGGAGTGGAGGTGAGATTTGAACCCAGGCAGGATGTGTATTTCACCATTACACTCTGTTCATCTCCATCAGTGGTAACAAGAGTTCTTGTTCTTTTTGAGATGTGACTCTAATTTCTAGTTTCCTCCTGGCATTCTCCCCTTCCCTTCTTATGATTACCCTACCTTGTCCATCCTGGGTGGGTCCCCATAAATTTCCAGTCTGGGCCCAGCTGCTCAGAATTTGCCTGGTGCTCTCCAACCTTCCTTATCATGGTCATTGTCATTTAACATCTGCCACCAATGGGCTGATCTTCCCAATGGCCCTGGAAGCAGGGGCTGTGGTCATTGCCCCATGTCACAGATGAGAAAAACAAGATTCTAGTGTTAGACTATTGATCCATCCAGGACCATCCTGTCTTCCTATCCACAAGTCACCTCACCCCATCTTTGGGTCTTCCCCAGAGACAGAGCTTGGCCACTTGCCCATCAACCGTTATCCATTGGCCAGAGCTGAGGAATGGTGCCCCCTTCAGGCGGGGCTGTGCTCTGCAGCGACTGCAGGCTCTGCTCCCTGCTGATTCACACTTAACAGCCAGTCTCACTGCACTTCCTGAGAGTGCAAGGGACCTCTGATCCCTGGTGCGGGCAGCCTGTTGGTGGAAGCCTTCTCCCAACTCCCATATTCCTGGGTGTTCCCCAGGGTGCCCAACTCAGAGCCCAGCTCGAGGAAAGCTGGTGCCCGTAGGGTCCATGAAGTTGGCCCACATGGACTTCCACAAGGCCCATCACTCTAACATGGGTGCCCAGGGAGGAGGAAGAGAAAGGGGTGGGCGGTGGGCGACAACAGGAAAGTGTCGGGGGTGGGGGTGTGAGGGGGTGGGGGGGAACAGAGCTCCATAATTATAGAGGAAGAGCAGCGATAAAATGATAATGGGCGCGTTTTGACCCGGGCTAACCAGTTCCGGAGCTGTGAAGTAACTCCCAGACGCGTGATGGAGGGCAAGGGGCTGCCGCCCGGGCTGCTGCTGAAACGGCGCTTTCACAAACAAGACGTAAATTGGATGCAAACATCTAATTAACCTTCTCCCTCGGTTTCTTCTCCGCGGAGGGGGAGGCAGCCATCCCAGGGCTCCCTGCCTTCCCTCGGGGGATGGATTTGGGGGGAAGAGGAGGAGGAGGGGAGGTGAGAGAGAGAGAAAGGAAGCCAAGCATTTTTTTTTTTTTTTTAAACCAGCTCCCCTCGGAGTGGGGGCTGAGCTAAACCTCCAGCAGGGTTGGTTTTCTCAGTGGCCTCAGGCTTGATCTGAGATCTGCATTCCTGTTTAATCGGCCCCAGTAAGCTCACGTTATTCAGTAGGGCCTGGTATGAGAAAACTGAGAGTTTGGTTTTTGTTTTTCTCCTTGGTGGGGATGCGGTGCTGCAGAGCCTGCTTCCTGCGGGGATTCTCCAGCCTTTTGAGTCCTCTGGACACAGAGAATGAGGGTTATCTGAGGTAGTAGCTGTAAGAGTGTGCTTTGGGGGCATGTCCTTGGGCTGTCCAGTGATTAAGACTCTGTGCTTCCAATGTAGGGGAAGCGGGTTCAATCCCTGATCGGGGAACTAAGATCTCACGTGCTGCGCAGCATGGCCAAACAAAAGGAGTGTGCAGCTGGAGCTCACCCAAACTCCATCCCTGCTGGCTGTGTGATCCTGGGAGCCTTGACTCACCGGTCTGCACTTCATTCATTCACTTGATAAATATTTACTGAGCTCCCACTGTATGCCAGGCTTTGCTCTGGGTGCTGGAAACACACTGGTGAACAAAACAGATCTAAGACAGAAAACAAACCAAACAAGAAGAATTTCTGTCTTCCTGGGGCTGTGAAGGGTGTGTGGGTGGTGGGCTGGAAGACAGACCAGAGAGGATGAGCTGGCATGTGTTTGAGAGCATGAACTGCCAGAGTTCCTGCCTTAGTTCTTCTGCTTACTAGCTATGTGACCCTGCATATGTTTTTCAATCTCTCTGTGATCAGTTCCATTTCTTTTTACTTAATTTAAAAATTGTAACATATAGGAATTTTGAAAAACTAGTGCAAAACTTCTGTATAATCTTAAGCATTAACATTTTCTGCTTACTCTCTCTGTCTGTCTCTTTTTCCCCTAAACCTTTCTGAGAGTGAGTTACAGACATGGTACCTCTTTACCCCTAACTGCTTCAATGTCTGTTTCCTAGAAGCAAATATATTCTCTTATAAAACCACAGTACTACAATCAGAATCAGGAAATAAACATTGATACAATACTATTCTCTAATCATTATCTTATTTAGAGATCCCCACGTGTCCTGATAATATCCTTCATAGCAAAAGACATTCTGGGACCACATATTGCATTCAGCGTCATATCTTTTCAGCTTCTCTTCATTTGGAATCAGTTCTCCCAAGTGTCAGTCACTCAGTCATGTCCGACTCTTTGTGACCCCATCCATCCCCTGTCCATGGGATTGTCCAGGCAAAACTACTGGAGTGGACTGCCATTCCCTTCTCCAGGGGAATCTTCTTAATCCAGTGATTGATCCCAGATCTCCTGCTTTGCAGGCAGATCCTTTACCATCTGAGCCACTAGGGAAGTCCAAGACATTGATTTTTTTCAAACTTTTTATTTTATATTGGAGTATAGCTGATTAACAATGTTGTGATAGTTTCAGGTGACCAGTGAAGGGACTCAGCCATACATATACATGTATGCATTCTCCTGCAAACTCCCCTCCCATCCGAGCTGCCACAGAACATTGAGCAAAGTTCTGTATGCCATACAGCAGGTCCTTGTTGGTTATCCATTTTAAATACAGCATTGTGTACGTGGACATTGATGTTTTTAATTGATCAAATGTAAGCTTTGTAAGACGCCCCTCAATTTGTGTGTATCTGATGTTGCCCTATGATTTGATTCAGACTGTGCATTTTGGCAGGCGCCAAATATAGATGATACTGTGTTCTTCTTGGTACGTTGAATCAGGAGGCACAAGATTCTGATTTGTCCTATTACTGGTGATGCTAACTTTGGCCACTTGCTTTGGGTGGTATCTACCAAGTTTTCCCATTGAAGACTTAGTATTTTCTCTCTGTAGAAACATTGTAGAGAGATGCTTTTAGATGATGTAACTATCTAGTCATTCTTCAGACTTTGGTTTAGCATCATTTGATGATTCTTGCTTGAATCAGTTATGATGAGGGTATTTCCCAAATGCAGATCTTCTAATTCCAATCTTCCATCTACATTTATTAGACTTCTACTGTAAAGAAAAGAATTCTATAATCATTTTTGTGTTTACTATATCACCATGGGCTCATGGACTCTTATTTTATTCAATACGCAGTAATCTTTTACTGTCATTATTTATTTGGATGCTCAATTTGTCTAGATATGGTCAATGGGAGCCCTTTGAGCTGGCTCCTGTGCCCTTTGATATATACCCATGATTCTTTGGACACTTCCTTAATGTCTTGCACAGGCAGATATTTTAGACTCACTGTGTTCTTTCCTTGCTCCAGACCTGGAATTAGCCATTTGTGCAAGGGGCTCTGGTCCATTTTAGTGGGGAATGGTAGGTAGAAGCCATGGTCTGGGGCTCTAGGTGTGCTCACTGCTACTGGGGTGTCACTACATGTAGGCTCTTTCAGCATACCTAGCTGGGTGCCACAGTTTCTCCATCTGTTAAATGGCAAACGATCATCCATACCTCCTAGATTGTATGAGAATTAACTGAGCCAGTGCCTGAAATGTGCCCAGAACCATGTCTAGCCCATGGATAATGCTATGCAAGTGTTTGTTAAGTCAATAATAAAACCACTATCTACTGTGTTACATAGTAATAAGCTCCCAAGAGAAAAAGCAACTGTGGAAGTATTCCAATATTATATAAGATAATCAAAGAATCCCTCACTCAGAAGATGACATTTGAGTGCAGACCTGAGGGGGTGAAGGGAAGCAGGCAGAAGAAACAGCCAGTGCAAAGGCCCTGAGAAAGGAACATACAAAGTGGATGCCAGCTCCCCAGACTTCAGGAAAGCCAAGTTTCTAAGTAGACATGCCATTCTGGGGGGAAAGGAGGGATAGTTGGAGGGGGATTTGAAGCCTAAACCTTGGCATGGGAACCTCCAGGGATATAGTTATCATGGATCAAATGCTCACTCCGTGCATGGGACCGGCTAAGCATTTCCCATAGGTTATCTCACTTTGTCCCTTAATGCCCTGAAGAGCTGGGCAATGGTACTACCTCATTTTGCTGTCAAGAAGTTTGAGACTTAGGCTGAATGAATAACTTGGCCAGGATGCAGCTAGCAAATTGGGACGGGGCAGAATTGGAAGCCAGTTTATCCTTCTCCAGACCTTGTGAGAGGTGGCAAAGACGTCATGAGCGGCTTTCCCATCTCTGCTCTGTTACTGCCGGGCTGTAGACCTCGGGCGATGTGGGCCTTAGTTTCCCCATTTGCCAAAACAGCAGTACCTCATGCTGTGGTGGTATACCTCATGCTGGACTCACATCAAACTGGAAAGTGAGGTGTGCAGGGCGGGGGCAACTCCCTGCTAGACGCTGTGATGGGCTGCTCCGCATCGCTTACCCACAGCTGCCCCTCCCCCACGACCCCTCCGACGGCGCCCCCCTTCCTCTTTTTCACCCCATCTTCCCCAGGGGCAGCCAGCCAGCAAAAAGAGTCCCTCGGCAGCAATGATGAAGATGGATGTGTGATTGATTCAGCCCCCCTTCCTTCTGCCCTTCTGGTAGAAAATTAAAAGACCATTTGTTAAGGGGCGAAAGTCCTCAGGTGCATCCTGAGGCCGGACAATTTGTCTCTGTGAAAAGGATGCTATTATGAGAGAGGCTGGATGCAGGCGGAGGGCGGGCCGGAGGGGCGGCTGGGGAGGGGGGAGGCCCTTAGGAGTGAAGGGGCTTGGGCAGGGGTGGGGAGAGGACCAGACAATGGGGGGAAAAATAATAAATACATCGGAGCGTGCCAGCCGCGGGGCTCCTGGTTAGAGAGGCGGGAGGGAGTGGGGAGGGGGGAGTCGAGTTTGGGGGGAGGGGCAGGGGGCCTGCTCGGGGGCTGGGCGAGCGCATGTGCTCTGGCCTCCGAAGCCAATTCCTTTCTCATGACCCTTGTCCGGTACCAGAAGGGTGTCACCCGGCAGATCTGCCTCCCTCCATTAAGGAGGGTTTGTAAATGACCCTCTTTAAGGAGCAAGTTTCTCTTTATAGACCCCAGTGCAGAGAGGGGAAGGAGGAGGGGGGCGCTGAGTGAGCCCCCTTCGCCCTCTTGGGGGTCATTAAGTGATTAGAAAGAAGGGGCCAGTTCTCCAGCCGCCATTCAGACGCAGGGATGCATTTATCACCGGGCGCTATTATTTATTGTTTTTTAAAAGGCTGCATTAGGCTCGCCCTGCTGTCTCCTGACTCCCTTTGTGTGGTCAACTTCCTTCTGGGGCTGCCTCCTCTAGGATCCCAAAGGCAAGGTTGCCCTAGCACCCACCCTGAGCCCACTTCCCATCCTCTCTCAGCGTCGCTGTCCACCCCACAACATGCCTGTCCCGCTCCTCTCTCCATGGCCCGCTGCCCTTCCATGTGCAGGATAAGAGGCAATATCATCACGAGGATCCTGCTGCACCAGCCTGGCCTTGGCTATCTCTCTCTCGATACAGGATACCTGTCCACTTCTTCCTCCTCTCCACCAGCACTGGAATTTCGTGAGGGCAGCACCTCTGGTGTGTTCATGGTTGTATCTTAGACTGCCCAGCACAATGCCTGGCACAGAGTGGACGCCCAGGGAAAACATGCTTGCAAGCACCCTACAGGAGATGTCATTTACCTCCTCTGGGAATCAGAGAACATTCGACCATTGGATAGATGAGAACACTGAGGCTCAGGGTTGCTGCAGGGTTGCATGCACTGAGATGGGCAGAGCTGGGACTTGAAGCTGGCTCTTGACACTCATGAGAGAGAAAAAGACAACTGAAGGAAAGGAGGTCTATGCAGCCCTCTGATTCTAAAAAGCTCTTTGCCTTTGGAAAAAGAAATCTGCAGCCAGCCATGGCCGGAGGACCTAACTTTTCTATTTTCTCATCTGTGATCATTGGAAAATACTAACTTGAAAATTTCCCTCCTCTGCTTAAAACCCAATTCTCCGTGTGACCCTACAAATCTTACCTCCTGTCTCTCTCCCTTCTTTCTGTTCCTCCAAGCAGCAAGATCTTTTAGCTCCCAGGTCTTTGCTCAGGCTGACCTGCTTGCCTGGAGAGCTCTTCTCACTTTCTTGGTCCAGCCGTGTTCCCAGCTTTGCATATTAGAATCCCCTGGTCAAGTTTCTAAAGCTCACCAGCTCTTGAACCCCACACCAGACTAATCAAGGCAGAGTCTCTGGGGAGTGGTACCTGGTTGTGGGTCATTTAAAAATCACACTAGGTGGTTCTGAAGCCTTGGGGCAGTGGAGACACCCTGAGCCAGCCATTTCCTATTCCCGCATCTGATCTGAGCCCAAAGGCCACTCCATGACTGCTGGGCAGGTTCAGGTCCCCTTGCATTGTCTTCCCGTCAGTTCGGACTCCTCCCTTCATCTCTTTGTAATCATACGCTCATTTGCATGAGCATGATTTATACACACGTGCCTCCCACATTCACCTGTAAAAGCGCAGGGACTCGTCTGTTCCGTTCACAGCTGTGTCCTCAGTGCCTGGCGCATCACGTAGTAGGTGCTCATCAAGGTTTTGGTAAATGAAGGAGTAAACCCTGAAAGAATGTGAGGCATTGAACCAAGACCTTGGAACAGAATGAACAAGGGGCTTTTATGTGCTTCACGGATTCGCCCTTTTGCTGTTCAAAGATTGGAGCACAGATGGGGTGATGAGATGCCCAAATACCACTTGACTTCCAAGTCTTTTCCCAGCACTCCTGCTGACCTCGGTTGCCTTGCCACCTTGCACCCCTCTGCTCTGTGCAGCTGCCCATCCCCCCATCTCCCTGGCCTGTCATCATTCACACCCCCACTTTGCCCCTGCCACTGTCATCCCCAGGATGCCCTCTCCAGTTCTCTCTGCCAGGGCGTGGAGCTAGGGGCAACCTAGTAAAGAACTTTCCATGGAGTAGTATTCTGCTGAATAAACAACTAAGAGTCAGATCCAAATCTTGAAGGAAAGAACAGCAGGATGTGTGCAGTTTCAAAAAGCATTTTTCATCTTATCATGTAATTTTATAACATCATTTTGAATCTGGAAAGCAAAGGAGGAAAACCTAAGCGACAGTGGAAAAATGAAACTCACTGGCTCTAGAGTCAGGCTCCATGAGTTCAAACCTCAGTTTTTCTTCCACTTATGAGCTGTGTTACTACAGACAAGTAATCTCTGTGCCCAGGTTTCTCATCATAAAACTAGTCTCAGGGCTTCCCTAGTGGTCTGGTGGTTAAGACTCTGAGCTCCCAACACAGGGGGCCTGGATTCGATCCCTGGTCAGGGAACCAGATTCCGTGTGCCACAACTAAGACCTGGAGCAGTCAAATAAATTAATATTTTTAAAGAATCCTCCAAAAACTGTGGTCTCTGCCTTTCAAGGTTATTATTATGCAGTAGTATAGGTATGATATATACTATTTAGTAATAGTATATGTATATTATATACAATACAATTATTATATAATCATTTTTAAATGAATAAATATGTATAAAGCTCTTGAAACAGTGCCTAGCACATATGAGTGTTCAATAAACAGTATCTGGATTTTTTATTAATTGTATGTATATGTGTGAGTGTGTGAAAGGCATGTCTGTGTGTGAAAAAAAAGTGTGAAAAAGTCATGTCCGACTCTTTGCGACCCCATGGACTATATATAGCCCACCAGGCTTCTCTGTCCATGGAATTCTACAGGTCAGAATATTGGAGCGGGTAGCCGTTTCCTTCTCCAGGGGATCGTCCCAAGCCAAGGATCAAACCCGGGTCTCTCACATTGCAGGAGGATTCTTTATGATCTGAGCCACCAGAGAAGCCCAAGAACATTGCAGTGGGGAGCCTTTGCTTCTGGGGAGGACGCCTGCCTTTTATGACTCAGAGACCCTCACACCTGGGCAGGGTGTCTTAGGGTGGAGGGAGATGGAAACTAGATCGAGATTCCTCTTTTAGGCTTGTCAAAGGTTTGGCCAATGGGAGGCACCATCAGGGGACTGGAGGGCGGAAGGAAGGGAGAAATCAGGATATTTCTCTCTCTCTTCTCTGATAGCAGTTGCATCTCTGTGGCTCCAGCTCCTTCTGGAATGCTACCGGCTGTGGCTCTAGTGCCTCCTGAGGATCCCCAGTGCCTGGGCTCTGGTGTCGCCACCCTCCTTCCCCTGTCCTTCCTGGTTAGGATGGAGACGACTTCCTGCTCTTGCTAATCCCCAGTATCTCCCCACTGTGCCTCCTTGGCTGTCAACACCTTCATCACCAGAGTAACCGATTCCCTGCGTCATTCCCTCTGCTGTGAACACTTCAAGTGGCTTCTTCTTTTTTTTCTTTAATTATTTACTTATTTATTTTTGGCTGTGCTGGGTCTTTGTTGCTGTGTGGGCTTTTCTTTAGTCGCAGAGATCGGAGGCTTTACTCTGGTTGCAGTGCGTGGGCTTCTCATCGCGGTGGTTTCTCTTGTTTCGGAGCACAAGCTCTAGGGCACTCAGACTTCAGTAGTTGCAGCATGTGGGCTCAGGAGTTGTGACTTGCAGGTTCTAGAGCACAGACTTAATAGTTGCTTTGTGGCAGGGGGAATCTTCCCAGACCAGGGATCGAACCCATGTCTACTGCATTGGCAAGCAGATTCTTTATCCCTGAGCCCCCAGGAAAGCCCTCAAGTGGCTTCTGACCTCCTTGCTGGATCCTGACAGGTACACGCGGGGGCTCTGGAAATCCCGGGGAGGGGCAGGTGCTGTAGCTGGTGGGAACTTGGAGCAGCTTCACAGATGAACTTACACCTAAGTTGAGTGCTGCTGAATGTTCGCTGTCAAGGTTTCCTAGTTTGATCTTCCCTGAGCTTGGCGCTCTCACAACACTTGGCAATCCCTTCTTTCAGAATTCCTCAGTCTTGACACTGTGGATACTTCTTTCTTTGGGGTGTGTCTTGGGCAGTGTGGAATGTTTATCAGCATCCCTGGTCTCTACCCACTAGATAGGCCAGCATCCTCCAGCCCCTAACTGTTACAACCTCAGCTGTCTCCAGACACTGCCAATGTATGCTATGCACACTAAGCTGCTTCAGTCATGTCTGCTGCGTGCAACCCCATGGACTGTAGCCCACCAGGCTCCTCTGTCCATGGGATTCTCCAGGCAAGAATACTGGAGTGGGTTGCCATTTCCTTCTCTAGGGGATCTTCCTGACCCAGGGATCGAACCCCGGTCTCCTGCATTGTAGGCAGATTCTTTACCGTCTAAGCCACTAGGGAAGCCCATAATATTAACCAGATTGCTCTGGTTGAGACTGCTTTCCTGCTGTCTATGTAAGACATCTAGCCCATTGTGGCTATGCCTAAGAATCATACCAAAAAGAGCCACCTGAAACATGCCGATAGCCAAGGCTGCCCCAAAGTGATTGACTCAGAATATCAGGGGGAGGATCCTTGGGCATTGGGGCATCTTGAAATTTCCAAATTGATTTTGATGCACGGTTGAGGTTGAGAGTCACTGAGCTCACCCAGGGAGATGTCACTTCTCCCTTGATTATTTCTTGATTCACAGAGAAGGAAACTGAGGCTCAGGCAGCCGAAGTGTTGCCATGCAAGTCTCCTGCCAGGTGAGGGGAGCAGCATACAAACTAGGTATTGCCGAAATGCCTTTGTTAAACCAAATATCACATCTAAAGGGAAAAAAATCCACGCCTTCTAAACAGTCGCAGGCATAAACTCACACCAAGCAAAACAGCAACCTCTGCTTGACAAGTGGCTCCGGCCCTTTCTTAACACAGATGACAAAGACCCCCGGGGTGTTTTCTTCCCCTCCGCGAGGTCTCCATTTCCCAAACCCATTTCATGCTCCGGAATAGCATCTGTGTCCTGCTTTATCTCCTGGGACGTTTGCGGAGTGCCAATGGACGGGAGGCGTTGCCAGCCCACACATCTGTGATGTTGGTGACTCGGGGTGGCCAAGATCCCCCACCTCCTCAGGTCCTGTCATCAGCCAGCCAGACACCTCTGGGCGGGGACTCCTGCTCAGTCCTTCCTCCCAGTGCGGTGGAGCTGCTAGCTGAGGTCAAATGATACTGTTTCTTTGCGTTCAGCACTTTCATTTTCTCAGGGCACAGAAGTTCTGTCCCGTGAACCTGTGTGTGTGTGCTCAGTCATTCAGTCACGTCTGATTCTTTGTGCCCCAGGGACTGTAGCCCGCCAGGCTCCTCTGTCCATGCAATTTTCCAGGCAAGAATACTGGAGTGGGTTGGCATGTCCAACTCCATTGTATCTTTCTGACCCAAGTATCAAACCTGCGTCTCTTGCATCTCCTGCATTGGTAGGCAGACTCTCTACCACTAGTGCCACCTGGGAAGCCCATCCAGTCAGCCTAAATCAGTTAATAAGATCATTTTTGCATTTTTCAGTGGCTTTAAAAATCACTCACTGGTTCTGAAAGTCTTCCTGGGCCATTTTAAGTAGAGAACCAGCAAACTCTGCCCTCCTCCTGCAGCCACCTGTTTTTGTAAAGAGTTTTATTGGCACACAGCCACGCCCACTGGTTTATATATGCCATAGGACTGCTTTTGAGCTACAACAGTAGAGTTGATAGCTGCAACAGAGACTATATGTCCTGCAAAGCCCCGTATATTTATGATCTCGTCCTTTACAGGAAAGCTTTGCAAACCCCAGTTTAAGATGGTGACTTGGGGTGCAGAGGGGATTTTCATCTGGGAATCCTGTGTATGGGTCTCAATTCTACCAGCTCACTGGGAAGCCTAGGAAAGGTGTGCTAACTCTCTGAGCCTTAGTTTACCAGTTTGTGATTGAGGATTATTTATTCTTGTTAGCTTCATCTCTGAATTGTATCTCCAAATTGAAATTCCAGATTTCGCTCCGTCTCCACTGCCACTGTCCTGGTCTGAGCGATGTCTTCCCTTACTTGTACTAGACCATCAGCCTTTTCACTGATTTCCCAGATCCCATTTCTTGTTCCACACACGCTGCCAGAGGGAACTTAGCAAATTATCAGTTAGATTACATCACTCCCAGCTCAGACCCTCAACACCTTACCTTCTCCCCATGGCTCCCAAAGTCTTGCTAGCTGACACCTTTGCCTCCTTACACTTACTTCCCACCACACTCTCTTCCTGGCTCACTGTGTGCTGGCTGGTCTTTGGGCTGTCACTCAAACCCACAAGCTCACTTGTACCCCAGGACCTTTGTACTTGCTGTCCTCTCAACCTAGATGGCTCTTCCTCCAACCACATGACTTGTATCCTCAATTCATACAGCTCTCTGCTCACATGTTGCCTGCCTCCTTAGAAAGACCTTTCCCAATCACCTTCTGAAATATTTAAATTACTTAGTTATTTGTTCATTGCTTGTCTCCCCCAGCTAGATTGTAAACTCCACAAGGGCAGGGACTATGTCTGTCTGGAAAGGTCATCATCAAATGCTCAGGATGGAGAATTGTGCCTGAGTGTCTACATACTCAAGATATACTTGTGGGAAGAAAGGAAGGAAGGAATACTCACCTTGCAAAGGTTCTTAGAAAGATGTAGATACTGCATGTGAAATATTGAGCACCCTCCCTGGCATGTAGCTGGCATTCACTGGATGGTAACTCTTATTAGTAATGGTCGTCCAACCCACGGCTCTTAGCTCCTTGGGTGCTCCGCCTGCCCCCTCTCCCCTCATCCAGAAATTGAGCAGGCCGGGAGGAGTTTTAGGTCCTTCTTTGCTTCCTCTCTCTTTGGATCTGTTTTCCCGAGGCGCTGCCTGGAGGCTCCCCATCCCCTGGCTCCTCTCCTCCCCCCTCCCTCCTCTCCCCATCAGGTGTTTTGCTCATCTTGGGTCTTAATTGAGATGGCAAATTCCAGGGACAGGGCTTACAGCCAACTCTGTCAGCCTCCCCTGCCAGGAGCAGGAGGAAGAAAACAAAACCCCAGCAACGTTTGGAGAGCAACACCCTTTCTATCCAGGAGTAGGAGTCACCTGTCTGGCCCACTTGGTCCAGGCCAGGGCGGCGGGAGTCCAGACTGGCCAGAGGCATGGGTCCCAGCTTCCTCTCTGCTCTTGGCTGAGAAGCACCTGACCTCCCCTGGCCGCCCCCATGGCCACTGCGCCAAGCGAAGGGACCGTATTCTGCTAAATGGAGACCAGGTGGTTCCTCAGGCAATTAGAACCCCCCAAGC
This sequence comes from Antilocapra americana, assembly GCA_007570785.1. Taxonomy (NCBI): domain Eukaryota; kingdom Metazoa; phylum Chordata; class Mammalia; order Artiodactyla; family Antilocapridae; genus Antilocapra; species Antilocapra americana. Next base: position 614,542 of record ML663006.1, read on the forward strand.
TGGCGGTGGGCATTGATGTGTAGGAGGGCCTGCTTCCCATTCTCTCTTCCCTGGCTTTATTTGTTTGCTTTGGATTAGAAAGGCTTGTGCAAAACCGAGCCCTTGTTTCCATCCTGTTTCCACTCCCCGTGGGCTGGGAAAGACCTGACATTTGCAGACGCCATCCCTGGTGAGCTGGAGGCAAGCCCTGCAACCAAGCAGCTCATTCCGGAAAATGGGAGACTAATTCCTGGCCTATGGGATTGTCGTGAGCACGTTTTTGTAAAGGTTACTTCTACTTGAGTATTTGAGTCACTTATGTAACAAGGATCTGAAGGTAAGACTTATTGGGGAGAAGAAACAGGAGATGCAGAGGTGAACGGGTATCTGAAGCAGCAATGTTCACGGTATGGTTGAGGGGGATGGGGCCCTATCCCATGGATTTTACTGTGTATCTGGGAGGAAATGAAGGGTTAAAGATTCTTTCTCAAGAATCAAGGGAGATTTGGTTTGTTGGCTTGGGAGCAGGACCTACAGAGAATTGGACACCCACTTCCTGCCTGCACAGTTTGGTTGAGGGGGGCAGGGCTTACAGGACACAGACCTTTTAGAAGAAGCCAAGTCTCTGCATCCCAGTCCCAGCCCTGCACTAGACAGCTGTGCAACCTCAAGCAAATCACTTAACCTCTCTGAGCTTTCTTTTTCTCATTTATAAGTTGAAGATGGTAGGGCTGTTGTCAAGATTTACTTACTGTAGCATTCAGAGGAGCTTAGCACAATGCCCATTATATCGTGAGCACTCAGTAAACTTTGAAGTTATCATTATCCTTTATTTGTTTTTGTTTTGGCTGAGCCATGGAGCATGTGGGACCTTAGTTCCCTGACCAGGGATCAAACCCATAAACCCTGCATTGTGAGTGTGGCGTCAACTGCTGGACCACCAGGGAAGTCCTTCATTATCTACAGTAACAGTAACACCTCCCATCCCATTCACCAGCCATTGAGTACTATTTTCAGATTGCAAACCACTTTTCAAGTACACGCTCCTATTTAGAACACAAACAAGCTCAACTTATATTCCCTGATAGCCTACAGGTGGAACTGGGAAGGAGCTTTGGTGTCACCTGATGGAGGTGGCCTTGAGTCAAGCCAGAGGATGGGCTGGCTTGGATGGATGGGGGCAGGCAGGGTATTCCAGGTGAGAAGAACCATGTGAGCAAGGACACAGTGGTGGGAAGGTCACAGTACATGGGACAGTGGGAGATAGGTCCATCTGGAGTGGATGGTCATTACCAGGGGAAATTTAAAATAGGGTCTATGTGCTGATCCTGTGTGCTAGAGTCCCCCCTCTTATGGTGTCATTCCTAGACAACCCCTTGGCTGCCAGCAGCTCCTTGAAAATATTTGAGCCTCCTGGCAGCTACCCAACATCCTCTCTTTCCTTCCTTCCTTCCTCTGCCCTTCCATTCAAGTATCTATTCTTCTTCTACACAACCATACTTTTTTTAAAAAAATTAATCATCCACTCAAATATCTACCCAGCTATTCATCAATCCATCCATCTACCCATCCTCCTTCCTCTCTTCCTTTCATAAATCCTCTACCAGTCTTTTGTAGTCTCTCCTTCTTTTCTTTCCTCTATCTTTCAGCTTTTCCGTCCATCCATCCATCCATCTATCCAATCAGTTCATTTCAGTCAGCCATTCATTTGTTTATCCCTCCAACAAACACTCAACTGCCTGCCTGCCAGGCTCAGAGGGAGAGCTCAAAGATGAGTTCAACAAGGCACATAGTAGGTACTTAATCAAGACCGGTTACTGGATTTCCTATGACAGTTCTCCAGCCCCTATTGAACCTTACTGATCTCAAGTAGATTTCCCAAGGCAATCCAGCGATAAACAACATGACTCCCCTCTGAAGTGTTTGGACGGAGGAGAGGGGAGATGTCAGAGGTGAAAAAGAGAACATAGAAATCAGTGCTGAATCCCTCCCCATTTAGCCTCCTGCCTCGTGTCTTCCAGCTCTCCCACAAATCCCAGGGCATCAAGTTACCACTCTCCTTGTGATCCTACTGGGGCCTTAACCAATCAGTGACCCCCAAAGCATCTTCTTCTCTCAACAGGAGCTGGTTAAAGGCAACAGGCAGAGTTCTTGATTTCAGTGGCTGCTGGTTCAGTGGGTAGAAAAGGACAACAGAAAACACCACATCAGTGGCTTTGGTTTGATTCTTTAAAAAACCAACATGGAAACCTACAGGAAGTGGGATGCTGCCTAAACCAGACCCTAGTTAGATCTTGATCAAATATTCAAATCCCACCATCCTGTTTGGGTAAACCATTGATGCTTCTCTCAGCAGCAAGCTGGTCTCACTTATCCCTGGACCCAGGGCTACCAACTGCCCAGAAGTCAGGGCTGGGATGGCCACAGAAGGTCATGGTCCACAGGGTGGAATGTGACCCCATGGGGCTCCAGGAGAGGGTTTTCATTGCTGTGTGTGCAGGACACTACCTGGTGCTGAATCTCATGGTGAGAAAGTGATTCCCTTTTGCATCCTTTCAATTCCATCAGGGATGAAGTCTCAGCTAGGTACTCTTTGCCTGTAACACCACCCAACACCAGCTAATCTCCAGTTTTAACAGGAGAGAGCCGACCCAGATAACAATCTTTCAGCAGATAGTAGGAACTAGCTAGAATTTAATAATAATGGTTTCTTCTTGTGATATTTATTTGTCCAGTTAGCTTCTGATTATGACATTTCAGTGGTTTCCCATTTAAGGTCAGGATAAAAAGTTTTCCTCTATAGTAAATTTAGAGGAACTTCCCTGGCTGTCCAGTGGTTAAGACTTCACCTTCCAGTGCAGGGGGTGAGGGTTCAATCCCTGGTCAGGGAGTTAAGATCCCACATGCCTTGCAGCCAAAACACCAAAACATAAAACAGAAACAATATTGTAACAAATTCAATAAAAAATTTTCAAATGATCCACATCAACAATAAATCTTAAAAATAAAATAAATTTAGGTAAAAACTGAGTCAATTCAAATAAACATATGAAGTAAATGATGTTAGGAATGCTAATGTCTGATGAGAGTCATGCTCAGGACTTTTGGAAAGGAGTCAAGTTTGAGATTCTCACTGTATCCAAACTCATAAAGGTAAAGAGTAAATGGCTAACACTTATATAGTGCCTGCTATGTGCTAGATGCATTTCTAAGGTTTTATTTTTTTTTTTAATTTTTAGACACATTTTTAAAGTTTTAAATGGGCCTTGGGACTGAGGACTGCTCAACAATGCTAGGAGGTAAGTATATTTGTTACCCCATTTCACAGATGGGAAACTGAGACTCAGAGAGGTTAAGCAACTTGCCCCAAATCTCAGAGCTAGCAAATGGCCAAGGCAGGGCTTGCACCTAAGGAGTCTGGCTCTGACAGGTTGTGCTTACCACCACTAGGCTGCAATTCCAGAAGAGAAAGAGGTGATGACACCCAAAGATAATATTGGGTTAACCAAAAAGTTCACTCAGGTTTTCCTAAAAGATGTTATGGAAAATGAACTTTTTTGCCAACCCAGTGTATGTTTTACGTACTCCCTGCCACGTGTCCATCCCTGGATTATTTCTCTAATTGGTTTGATCCAGAGTCTTAGCAATTTCGGAAGCAGAATAGCCAATGGAGCTATTAACACCTAGCTTGAGCTGGGTCCAGTGAGAATCCCCTTTCTTCCCCCAGCGAGGTTCGGACATCCACCAATCTGCTCCCCTGGGCCTTTCATTCTCCCCTGGCTCTTCTGTTTTGCAGCCCTGACTCTGAGCAGCATTTCCCCAGGGCCCCCTAACCCTGTTAACCCTGCCCCCCAGCTGTCTTGCCCTCCACCCAGGCCTCCTGGGAGCCAGGTTCCCTGGGACGGCGGGCCAGGCCCACGATGCCCCACTGCCTGCCTGTACTTGAGCACAGCCTCTTCGTCTCTCTACCCTTGGGACAAATGTCTCATTCCCCAGGGTGTCAAGGGGAAAATTAATCACCCGGGGGAGATCAGTCAGCCTGCTGACTTGGCAGGGGAAAGACAAAGAGAAATAGGGTGTCTCAGGGATTGGTTGGGTCCCCCATTAAGGGTGGAAAAATGCTTGCTGTGCGATTACAAATGGGCAACAGTCCCGTCGGCGACTCCCGTCCCCGTCACCTAGGGGAAATCGCTGCTGATGCGGTTCTGGCTGGAGAAGGTGGCTGTCTCCTCTCCAGGTCACTCTGGTGCTGCCCTCCTCCAGGTCAAACCCCAGCGCCTCCACCTGCCTTCAGGGCCAGCGTCTCTCCCCAGGTGCACATCCTGCCTGGTCACTCAGAAGTCAGAGTCCGGTCACTTGGGCATCAAACCAAGGGCACCTTAAAAAAAACACAAACCAGGGACTTCCCTGACTATCCAGTGGTTAAGACTTCACCTTCCAAAGCAGCGGATTTAGGTTCGATTCCTGGTCAGGGAACTAAAATCCCACGTGTGTGTGTGTTAGTTGCTCAGTCGTGTCCAGCTGTTTGCAACCCCACAGACTGTAGCCTGCCAGGCTCCTCTGTCCATGGGATTGTCCAGGCATGGGTTGTCATGCCCTCCTCCAGGGGATCTTCTGGACCAGGGGATCTTCTGGACCCAGGGATCAAACCTGAGTCTCCTGCATTAGTAGGCAGACAGAGTCTTTACTGCTGAGCCACCTAGGAAGCCCATTCAACTATACCCTAAGTTACTTAGAAATAGAAGATCTGGACTTCCCTGGTAGTATAGTGCGTGGGAGTCCCTACTCCCTTTTGGACCCAGGGATAGAAACTGCATCTCCTACACTGGCAGGCAGATTCTTTACCATCTGGACCACTGGGGAAGCCCCAAGATCCCACATGCCTTGAGGCCAAAAAACCAAAACGTGGAACACAGACAATATTGTAACAAATTCAATAAAGGCTTTAAAAATGGTTCACATAAAAAAAAATCAAACCAGTGGTTCTCTGTTGGGAGGGAGCTGAGGGGAGAGGCAGGATAGGGGTAGGGTCTAAAGAGCCACAAACTACTCTGTATAAAATAAACAAGCTACAGGGATATATTGTGCAGCACAGGGAATATAGCCAATATTTTATAATAACTATAAATGGAGTATAACCTTTAAACATTGTGAGTTTCTATGTTTATATCTATAATTTATATAATATGATACAGCAACTCTACTTCAATAAAAAAGTAAAATTAAAAAAAAATTTTTTGGGGGGAGCCACAGTATGCAGCACACAGGATCTTATTTCCCCAACCAGGGATTGAACCTGTGCCCCTGCAGTGGAAGTTGAGAGTCTTAACCAATGCACTACCAGGGAAATGCCAAATTTTAATGAAACCAGTCAATCCTAAAGGAAATCAACCCTGGTTATTCACTGGAAGGACTGATGCTGAAGCTGAAGCTCCAATATGTTGGACACCTGATGCGAAGAGCTGACTTATTGGAAAAGACCCTGATTCTGGGAAAGACTGAGGGCAGAGGGCGAAGGAGACAACAGATGACGAGATGGTTGGATGGCATCACTGAATCAACGGACCTGAGTTTGAGCAGGCTCTGGAAGATAGTGAAGGACAGGGAAGCCTGGCGTGCTTCCTGGGGTGGCAAAGAGTCTACTTAGTGACTAAACAACAACAACAACAAAAAAACAGAAAAAGGATCTTAAAAAAAATTGAGCTCTAATTCACATATTATAAAAAATTATGAATCATTATTTTGTACACCTGGAACTTATTTAATATTGTACATCAACTATACTTCATTAAAAAAAAAACAAACCCTAAATGACTCTTGAACCGTCGTATGGGAGGTACCATAGTGTACCATAGTGTAGGGTTTATGGGTACAGATTGGAACTGGGTTAAGGGGAGCCTGTGTGTCCTCGGGCAAGTTGCCTTATCTTTCTGGGTTCTAGTATCCTCCTTTGGGAAATGGACAGTCCCTACTCTGCCAGTCTTGGGCTTTGGATCCCATCCCTGCTGTCATGTTTTTCTCATAGACAGCCCAGTCCAGGCTCCCCTGTGTCAGCTGGGTTTTGCTATTGGGAGTAGAGGGGAAGGGAGAGGCCAGGTGATTTCCCCCTCTCTCTCCCTGCCCTGGGGATGTCTCTGCCAGAGGCTGCCTCTCCTCCTGCTGGGTTCCCAGCTGTGGGTCCAGCTTCCAGCAGGACGCTCTTGGTCCCTGGGCTCTGGGAACGTCACTTCATTCCCTCTGTACCTCCAGCCAAAGTGGAGGGAAGCACTGGCTGGTAACCAATTTCTTGCCTTAACTTCTCGCTGGGCTTGTCTGTCTCCTGGTCAGATGCTGATTCATATGCTGTCTCATAGGGCTGTTATGGGATTGGACAAGTCAGGGTGTGGAGAAAGAGTGAAGCACTTTGAAAAGCATCTGGCGCAGAATAGGTGCCACACAAGTGCTTGTTACATAAAATAAGAGCAGCTAATATTGAGCGCTTACACCCCAATAGGCATTTTGCCTTGTTGCATCATCTCGCTTAATTATCACAAGGCCAGTCCATCCTAAAGGAAATCAGTCCTGAATATTCATTGGAAGCACTGATGTTGAAGCTGAAACTCCAATACTTTGGCCACCTGATGCGAAGAGCTGACTCATTTGAAAAGACCCTGATGCTGGGAAAGATTGAAGGTGGGAGGAGAAGGGGACAACAGAGGATGAGATGGTTGGCTGGCATCACCAACTCAATGGAGATGAGATTGGGTAAGCTCCGGGAGTTGGTGATAGACAGGGAGGCCTGGCGTGCTGCAGTCCATGGGGTCACAAAGAGTCAGACATGACTGAGTGACTGAACTGAACTGAGACATTTTGATCATCTCCAATTTACAGGTAAACACACTGAGTGCTCAGAGAGGGTCAGGGATGCATAGGGTCCTACAGCTTATATGTAGTGGAACCCATAGGCTGTGAGCCCTTTGACGGAGCCCCTGTACATCTGTGGGTCTGGTTCACCTCAGCCTCAGTTGGGTTGCTTAGTTCTTGCCCCCTCTGCTTTAGAGGGTCACTGTGACAATGAGATGAGATGACAGATTCTAGGGACTGTTATTGTAACCTCAACCTTTCATTGCAGAACAGTTGTGAGTTACACACAGTTGTCCTATTTCACAGATTGGCAATCTGAGGCTCAGAAACAGAGAAATTCCTTGCTGAGATGGTGATAGCAATATGGATCTAGGGGTCAGCTAGACCTTTATTGAAAGCCCCACTCTGCCACCTTCTTGCTGAGTTACTTTAGGCAAGTTGGTTTACCTCTCTGAGCCTCAGCTATAGTGTTCTCAGCTCTCAGATGGGGGTAATCAGATGGTGTATTTGAAGTGTTTGGAACACAAGGTGCACCCAGGAAAGGTAGCTCCCCTTTATTTTAGAGCAAAGGTGAGACAGGAAATCCGAGACCAATGGTCCCAGGAAGCAGCAGATGGGAGAGTTTGCCTGCTGTGAGGCTCCCTGAGCCTGGAACCAGACAGACTTTATCCCTAATCTCCAGGGGGATGCTCTGGGGGCCCTGCCCTCAGGTCGGGTCCTGCTGGGGTGGGGGCGGATGATGGGGGTGCACTGCTGTAGGAACCAGAGGAAAGAGGGGACCAGGGTTCCATTCATCCAGAAACATCTGTCAGTGCAGAGGAAGGGGGGCAGGCAGCTCCACCCAGGAGGGGGTTTCCAAGCCAGGAGTGAGGAAAATTGATGCCTGCAGGAGACAAAGAGAGTGGGGCAGAGCAGGCCCCCAGGCCAGCTCTTTCCACAGGTGATAAGATTGATGGGCAGGCGAAGGAGGCCGCCTGAGTGATAGATAATTTCAAATCGGCAGTAAACACGGCTGTGGGGACTCCTGGATTTTCTAACAAGTGTGACACCAGTGTGGAGGGGAGATGAGGTGACTGATTAGCAAACAAGACAGCCAGAGACCCTTCTGAGAGGCAGCTGGGCTTGGCAGTGCTGTTTCTTCACGTGGAAATGAAGCCCGGGGTGGATGGAGGTGTACACAGCGCCTTGAGGCTCAGGTATCCCAGCCTTTGTGTGTTCTTTTTGTTATTCACTCAATGAGTGTCTACTGAGCTCTTATTACCTGCCATGTGCTGGGCTCCATGCTGCGGATATAGCTGGGCGTGAGGCAGACAGGGTCCCTGCCCTCATGGGGCGTCTAGTCTTGTGGGAGAGACACTCAGTAAACAACGAAATGAATGAACAAGTCAATTTTTCCATTGTTACGGTCTCTCTGAAGGATATAAAGTAAAGGATGGGGGCTTCCCTGGTGGTGAGTGGTTAAGAATCTGCCTGCCAATGCAGGGGACACGGGTTCAATCCCTGGTCCGGGAAGATCCCACATACTGCAGAGCAACTAAGCCCATGAGCCACAACTGTTGAGACTGTGCTCTAGAGCCCAGGAGTTGCAACTACTGAAGCCTGCGTGCCATGGAGTCCATGCTCTGCAACAAGAGAAGCCCCCAAAATGAGAATCCCCAGCATCAGAGCTAGAGAGTAGCCCTTGTTTGCCGCAACTAGAGAAAGCTACACGCAGTGCAGTCAAAAAACTAAATATATATTTAAAAAATAGAGGAGAAGGTGGGAAAGAGTGGCAGAGGGGCTGCTTCAGATCAGCAGACTCAGGCACAGCCCCTCTGGGGACAGGATGTGCTGCTGAATGGTGAGGAGGACCTGGCCATCCGAAGAGTGGAAACTTGAGGACAAGCAGGAGTCATCTTGGGGCTTCCCCAGTGGCTTATCTGGTAAAGAACCTGCCTGCCAATGCAGGAGACATAAGAGACTTGGGTTTGACCCCTGGCTTGGGAAGATTTCCCTGGAGGAGGACATGGCAACCCACTCCAGTATTCTTGCCTAGGGAATTTCATGGACAGAGGAGCTTGGTGGGCTACAGTCTGTGGGGTTGTAAAGGGTCAGACATGACTGAGTGGGCATGTACACACACAGGAGTCATTTTACCCACATGGGGCTTTTTCACCCAGTGCTGTGCCTGGAATACAGTAGGTGTTTAATAAGGAGGAATGAGCACAGGAGGAGAGCAGAGGGTGAATGAGAGGGCCCTCTAGGAGTGTGGGCTTCCTCTTCCCTGGGACGTTTCAGGAACTTGGCTGACTCTCTCTGGGTGTCTTAAGACAGTCTGGGCCAGAGGCAGGGGAAGGACACGTGAACTGGCCGTGTGTGGACCTCTGCATGTGTTCTTGTTTGTTTCCTCTCATTAGCTTGCAACCTTCAGAAGGGCAGGGATTTCTGACAATTTGTTCATTGCTGCATCTCTAGTGACTCAAACAGTGCCTGACACATAGTAGATGCTCAATAAATATTTGTTGAATGAATGAACAAATGAATGAGTGACTTCAATTCTCACACACCTCATTCAGTAGGCACTTTCATCATCCCCATTTGCAGATGAGGAAATGGAGGCTTAGAGATCTCAATGACTGAGCAAAGTCTATGATTAGTAAAAGGCAGGCTGTCTGATGTCAAAACCCAAGGTTTTCCCCTTTAGCCCAAATGGTCTCTAATTTCATAAGCAGCACATTAACTGGTAAGTGAAAGTGAAAATGTTAGTCGCTCAGTTGTGTCCAACTTTTTGCGACCCCATGGACTGTAGCCCACCAGGCTCCTCTGTCCATGAGATTTCCCAGGCAAGAATACTGGAGTGGGTTGCCATTCCCTTGTCCAGGGGATCTTCCTGACCCAGGGATCGAACCTGGGTCTCCCACACTGCAGGCAGATATTTTACCGTCTAAGCCACCAGGGAACTGGGACAGCAGGCAAAAGGCAAGAGAAAAAGATTCCCCTATAATCCCACTGGGTGAGAAACTCATCCTGATTATGTTCTAAGAGTTGGGATCAGGTCTTGTCCACAGGCACAGTTCCTTTACATACTTTTGTTTGTTTTAGTTGTTTGTTTTTTTGGGGGACATGCCACATGGCATGTGGGATCTAAGTTCTCATACCAGGAATCGAACCTTTGCCCTCTGCAATGGAAGCACAGAGTCCTCACCACGGGTTGCCAGGGAAGTCCAGCGCATGTTTGTTTTGTGGTTGGATCTACTTTGAGAGGTCATCAGCTACTTCTTCCAGGAAGACAGTTTGGGGCCCAGAGAGGAGGTGATGCTTTTGGCTGGGTTCTTCCTCCTCACCCTGTTTACCCCAAGAAATCTCAAGTTGTGTCTACCCAGGTCCCTTTGCAAGAGTACCTGGCAGGCAATAAATTCAGTTCTTTATACCCAGCCATTTTCTAGGTGCCAGAGGGCTTGGTTATGTCATGAGACAGGATGCCTAGGACACCAAAGCAGCTCAGACTTTCAACAAATCTTTCTCAACCGGATTCTACGCGTGACTCATGGAAGCATCTATCTCGGAGCATGGCTTTCGCAGGCAGGGCTGGCATCAGCAGCCCTCTGGGGGAGAGCATCGTCACCTTTCATCTCTTACAACATCCCCTGTGGAGGAGTCATCTTGGCATAAAACATAACAAACCACTCTGGGCCTCAGGTGCCTTCTCCGTAAAATGGGAATAAGAGCACTCATGTTGTGGGGTCACTGAGGAGGTTGCCTGGGTTGAACTCAGAGGACACGTAGGACACAGCCTGGATGTGCTGGTCCACAGGCCATGGGGGTGCTCGCCTCCCCCCCGCTGTCCTGGGCCCTGAGCTGTGCGCTTCTCACATAACCTGAGCAGCCACGTGCTGTCCGTCCACAGACAACATTCAGCCTCAGGGATACAGTCGGTTCGTAACAGCACATGCTTCCTGGATACTCACCCAGTACCAGGTATGTGGAGCGAAGTTCAGCACACAGATTAGCTATTGAATCCTTCCAATAACCCAGTGAAGTGGGTGCTACTGTTCCCATTTCACAAATGAAGAAACTCAGGCATGGAGAGTTTTGATTGCTCGCCCAAGGCGATGCCCAGTGCACATGCCCCTGGCTTTCCTGCTCTGCTGTTGCACTCATTCTGGGGGCACAGACCTTAGAGTGGACTGACTAGGCCCTTTGTGCTCTGCTGGGGCCCAGAGAGTGAGGAGAGCCCACCAGCCCACACTGGCCCAGCTTCTCTCTGCGGGCTTCGGTCTTCTGCCCTTCTGGTGTCCTTGACCCTGCGCAGCGAGGGGTCACTGTCTCATCTGTATGACTCCCACAGAAAGCCGGCAATGGCTCCCAATGCATCACCGGGTGGCAGTCACACCAGAGCCAGCGTGTCATTTCCATCCATCTTTTTTCCAACCGCTCCTTGTCAGGAAGCAGGAGAGGCCAGGAGGGGGTAGGGGGAGAGGAACCGGGGAAGATGGATGGGGTGGGGGCAGATGGGGAGGAGGAGGATGGTGGAGAGGAAAAGGGGGAGAAAAGAGGAAAGAGAAAGAAGAGAGTAGTTGAGGGAGAAGAGGCTGATGAAGAAAGGAGGCGAGACAGAAATGTGGAAGGGGGACAGAGGTGTGTGATGATGAAGGAAGGGGTGAGAGAGAAGGCAGAGGTGCCCAAAAGAGGACTTGGAGAGGGGAGCAGGGGTGTGGGAGCGACAGGGGAGAAAGGTGACCAGCAAGGGTGCAAGGGAAAGCAAAGTGTCCATTCCATTGGACACTTCTGTAAGGGACAGTCTGGGGGAGGGGTTGAGAGGCCAGGGGCAAGGAGGCTGAAAACCACCAGCTCCTTCATTTTCTTGTTTTCTCAATCACAGCTGGTCCCGCCTCTACTAGGTGGCCCCTGTGCAAACGCTAGATCAAGGCGGTGGTCATCAGAGGTACCTGGCTGTGTGAGACGGGGGAGCAGGAGGCTCCCAGCAGATGCCCCTCTAGGACTAGGCCATCCCTGTGTGTCCTGGGGCTGAGACTTAACCTCTCTGAGCCTCATTCCCTCATCCACAAGGCAGGGGTAATAAAAGCCTTCCAAGGCATGGAGGGCATGCATCTGACGTAGGCACGGAGTACCAGCCCAGTTATTGTAAGGGGTATGACCCTTCTGGTCAGGAGATCATTTCTCAGAAAGAAATCATTCCTCTACTCCCCTTCCAGGTCTTGGAAATCCTAGGGGCCTGTCGAACGAATGATGAAGCCTCTTTCTGGAGCAGAAATGTCCCAGGAGGGTATTTTGTGGCAGAAAGGGCACTGGATTAGGCGCAGATTTGGCAAATTCTTGATAACACTGAGTGAACATCTTAGTGCATCCATCCTTTGGTTTCTGAGGAATTGTTCTCAGAATAAATATGCAAGGTAGAGTTTAAGGCATTGAGCAGGGAGCTGGTTATTCCCCATCAACCCATTCATTCTCTACCTTCTTCTGCCCTGTTCTGTGTCCTAGGAAGCTGAATATACTTCCTGGGCTCTCTTGCTTTGGGGTTTACATATCCATCAGTGGAAGTCTCCCGCAAAAGACTGGAAGTGAGAGGAAAGAAAGGTTGGGCTATTTCTTCCTGGCTCCCTCCTGGCTTCTACACTGCCTTAGACCATTCTTGTCCCTCCAGACTACGACTCCTATGGTCCCTCCCCAAACCTCACTGTGCCTTCCTGGAACCATTTCCTCCCCTTCAGCACTAGGGTCGGGGGACAGCTCCCCCATTGTTGCTAGCCTCTTGGCCCTTCAACCTTACTCATTCTGTTGATTCTCCGTACATCTCCATAAGCAGTCCTTTCATTAAAATCTTTTTATTTGAACCATCTTGGGAGGCTTGCACTGTTTACCAGCAATATTGCAAGCATTGGCCAGTGAGGTTTTAAAGAATAGTGTAGGGGCTGTGAATGGCATTTCCAAATTTTCATTTGTCCTTCTTTGATGATTAGTAAAGTCTGCACTATGGTTCTCAGTGAGTGGCAATTTTGGACCCAGGGGATATTTGACAATGTCTGGAGACATTTTTGATTGTCTCCAAAATAAGGAGACTCCTTGAAGCTAGTGATCAGAGCCCAGAGATGCTGTTAGATGTTCTATAATTCATGGGACAGTCTTCACAACCAGAAATTAGCTGGCCCCAAGTGCCCCAAGATTGAGAAATCATTGCCCACAGACTCCATGCAGGTCATTTGTTTATCCCTTGATGGGAACATCTGTTTGTGTTCTTCGTCCTGTGTCCTAAGAATCTGGCAAATCCAGACTCCAGGCCTGACTTGGCAACCACTCGTTTTGTGATCTTGGCTGACATTCTTCATCAGCTCAGTAAGGGCTCTCCTTGTTCTGTGCCCCGCCTCCACCCCACTGACTTTTGGTGATGACCAAGTGGGGAAATAGGCAGGAAAGGGTTCAGAAAAGTGTAAAGTCCCTTGAAAATCAACCAGACCTGTGGTTGCTGGTAGCTGGAAAGGCACAGGAGCTTCTTGATCCAACTTTTCCTTACACAAGGGAAAAGGTCTTGAACCAGTCTATATTCTCCCTACTGGCTAGAAAACAGGAAGGACGTTAGTGGACTGAGCTCCTTAAGCCAGCACTGACTCTTAGAATTTTTTTAGTCTTGGGGGAGGAGAGAGTGAAGTTGGGGTGGGATCATCAACTGCAGGTCCTAAGATAACAACAACAGCAACAGCTCACTTTCATGAGCACATACCCAGCGCCAGGTGTGTAACCCTCACCAGAGGCCCTGAAGAGTGACAGTACTGCCTATCACCCCCATTTACATCTCAGGAGACTGAGTTGTAGAAAGAGCAATGACTTGTTCAAGGTCACACAACTTACAAGTGTCTGATCAAGGATTCAAAAGTGACCCCATTTGACTTCAGCATCAACCACTGAAAATACTTCCTACGTCTTGTCCCTTCCATGGCATGTTTTGGTGGGGTTGATACATTTGTCCACGAAACTCTCTTCTTTTTTCCAGAAATATATACTCAGCTCTGCCATTGCTGCTAAAGCCTGGGAGTTCCCATCTTATTCCCCACTTTTCTCACCACAGCTTAGCATGTCCCCTCGGGGGACCAAGGCCAAGGGACCCTATTCTCTGGGTCAGGTCCTCAGCACAGAGCAAAGCCAGGTCCAAACACCATGGATGTGTGCCTGTGTTGTGCACACCTGGTTGGTGCTAGAGAGATACGTGTTCAAGGAATGAAGGGAAGGTCCCTGCTTCTTCCTTGGGATGGGGGCACTTTCGTCTTTATGTTTGAACATAGGTGTGTTTGACACAAAGGCATCATCTCATGATGTGGGGGTGGACATCCTGCATTGGTCCCCAGTTTTTGTCTGAGCTCTTTGGTCCCTCCACTTCGCTCCCTCCTCCAGCTCCATCCTGGACTAGGCTACCCCTCTCCATCTTCCATGCTGCTCCTTCCCTGCCTCACTGCCCACCCAGGTGAGCGATGCTGATGCTAATGATGGGAGGAAAGGGGAAAAGGATGGCCTTGGCCCTTTCCTGGTGGCTCGACTGGGCTGCAGGGAGGGACCTCACACTCACACATCTTCCTTCCCCAGCTCCTGCTGGGCTGAGAACAGACCTGGAAGAGAAGCAAACTGAGGTGGTGAGAATATTAACAGAGGCCAGATCCGTATGGGCTCAGCTCAACCTTTTGCTGAAATGCTGAAGGTTGGTCGAGAGAGAGAGAGAAATTGGAGAGAGCAAAGGAGGCAATCCACTGTGGATTTCTGTTTATACAGAGCAGAACTGGTGTATAAAGGCACTGAAACACACACACACATGCTCATTTTATCTCCTTTACTAGACTATAAGCTCTAGATACTCTATACAGACATCTGATTATCTTTCATGGGGATAGCCAAAGAAGGCAATGGCAACCCACTCCAGTGCTCTTGCCTGGAAAACTCCATGGACCGAGGAGCCTGGTAGGCTGCAGTCCATGGGGTTGCTAAGAGTCGGAGTCGACTGAGTGACTTCACTTTCACTTTTCACTTTCCTGCATTGGAGAAGGAAATGGCAACCCACTCCAGTGTTCTTGCCTGGAGAATCCCAGGGACGGGGGAGCCTAGTGGGCTGCCATCTATAGGGCTGCACAGAGTCGGACATGACTGAAGTGACTTGGCATGGGGATAAAAATCAAGAACATTTGAAACCAAAATGGCCCCAGAATATGTGGCTTGTGTGGTTGCTTTTCAAACAGACCGCAGATGTATCATCCCTAGTAGAGAGTATTTTCTTGTGTCCTCCCTACGCTTGACCCATTGTCTAGTCCTTCCCCATGAAAAAGATCAGGTCAGAAGCTCAACTGATTTACAGGCACCATTTTCTCCATCCTTAGACACACAGGCATGACATCTAGTGTCCCCAGCAAATACACACACACACCGACAAACACTCATATAAATAGCATACACACTCAGGTACAGACACAACTCCCCCTGGAAACCTATACCCAAATACTTGTGTGTATTTGTATGCTTGTGTTTTCTGTATAAACAGAGAACAGAGTTGTGATACACAAAGACACAGACTATATGTACAAATATATATGAAGTGAAAGTGAAAGTCACTCAGTCGTGTCTGACTCTTTGCTACCCCATGGACTGTACAGTCCATGGAGTTCTCCAGCTAGAATACTGGAGTGGGTAGCCTTTCCCTTCTCCAGGGGATCTTCCCCACCCAGGGACTGAACTCAAGTCTCCCGCACTGTGGGTGGATTCTTTACCAGCTGAGCCACAAAGGAAGCCCAAGAATACTGGAGTGGGTAGCCTATGCCTTTTCCAGGGGGATCTTCCCAACCCAGGGATCAAACCCAAGTCTCCTGCATTGCAGGGGGATTCTTTACCAGTTGAGCCAAAGGGAAGCCTATATGTGTATATATATATACACTCATATAAACCACACACACAAGAGGCACATTCACACACACCCAAGCTACAAGTAATCCTCACATGACTAATCGCTCTTCCGTGTGTGCGTGTGTGTATCCCAGCACCCCTCTGCTGGCACACGCAGACCAGCCACCACTTGAATTAGCACCAAAGGATTATGGGACCCTGGGCCATTAATCTAGGTGACAAACAGGACTCAGAAGGCATATTTGCACCCCGAAATTGAAAAGATTAGGCCATATTTGTCAAGGATTGGTAGGGCTTTATCGCTTCCACGGCAGATGCTGTTAAATATTCATGAGCTGCATAAGTGGGAGAAACCCTAGCTAGACCTGACGACTTTCAGCTGTAGAGGGAGAGGAGGGGGGAGATTTATCTGAACTCGGCAAGGGATGAAAGGTATGAGATCATGTACCCCGGCTTGCCGGGCACAACACGCCGAGGGAGGGGGCCGGGCGGGCGGGCGGGGCCTCCGGGGCTGCTTTGTGAGGCTGGGGGCTGGGCCAGGCCGAGCAGAGGTGATGGGAGCGGGGCTGGGAGGGTGTTCGCTGGGCTCTAATCTCGCCCTTGTGCAGGGAGCGGTTTACTGGTCTGCTGCTCTCCCCCGCAGTAGATGTGTCCTTTGGAGGGAGGAGACATGTAAGGGTCTCACTGCTGGATCCCAGGGCTGGTTCTCAGCTTGTTCTGGAAGTCAGTCTGGGCATAAAAACATCTCCGGGGATTAAGAGTCAGGCAGACCCAGACCCACATCCTGGGTTCATCACTTCTCAGTTGTGGGCGTTTGAACACACAGGACTTCTCTGTCTCAGGTTCTTACCTGGAACGTGGATTTGATAAGCAGAGTACCCACCTCCCTGGGTTGCTGGAGAATTAAATCAAGCTGTTGGTGTGGTGCTGGCATACAGTAAGTGCTCAATAAATGGACGGAGATGGTGATTTATGGGAGGGCCCTTGTGGTGCCAATTACCATGCCCAGTTGGTCCAATCCCAATAGAAAAACCCAGGTATTGGGCAGAAATTAGATGGTAAAGCCAGGCTGTCCAATAAGGGAAATATTAGCCAGGTGCAGTTGTTTAAGGTTAAATTAATTAAAAATTTTTTAATGTAGTTCCTTGGTTGCACTAGCTACATTCTAACTGCTCAAGAGCGCTATGTAGCTACCATATTGAACAGCCCAGATTTACAGTGCTTCCATCAGAGCAGAAAGTTCCACTGGACATAGTTGTGTGTGCTCTTCTCCCAGCTTAGAAGGGTTGAGATTCCAGTGACTTGCTTGGCCCAATTTTGCTGGGTTGGAGTTGAACCTTAGACAATAAATAAGTCAAATATTTATGGCAACTCTGGGTTAAACAAAGTAAAGTCAATTTCTTTCTTGCAGGACTTATCAGAGCCTTTACGATGTTCTGACTATTGAGTATAGAATATATAGTATTTGCCATGGGGTTTGACCACAGAGTTCTTTTTCTCCCCCTCAGAGCATCTCATGGGAGTGGAGACCCCTGGAATACATTTTGGGAAACATAGTGATCACGTGAATCCCCCAGAAGGTGTTCATGACTGATTATGACTAAAAATAGGCTAATGTCTCCTTGAATCGTTTGTGCACAACTGTTTCTGTATGTGGGTGTATCAGTCTTCTCTGCTGGCATGAGTATTTCAAGGGCTCGAGGTTAGCTCTCCATTTTCAGAGCTCAGCACAACGCCAGGCACACAGAATGTCATGCATTCAATCAGTGAACATCTACTGCATATTGAAGCAGACACTGTCAGGATCCAATCCATACCCACTCAGCCCTTGACCTCTGCTTGGGGAAAGGATGCTTACTTTCTGCCTGATGCTTCTCCCTGTCCCAGGGCACAGGCTGGCAAGGCAAGCAGCTCTCCACTAAAGACATACAAGAACTCAGACTTTCTTATCCCGTGGGAGGGAATGACCCTGAGGTGCATGGTGTGCAGTCTCCCGCGTTTCCCGGTGGGTTAAGCCCCAGTTGTGCACAGCTGCAACTGCCTTGATAATATCTCCTTCCTCACGCCTCTCCCTGTTGAGACCACCTCCCCAATAAACCACTAGCATTTGAGTCCCCCATCTGGGGGAACCAAACTGAGACATGCTGGGACCTGGGACCTTTCGCTGCCATGCTGCTACACGCTTGCGCCTGGGCAGACCTTTCCTCAATCAACAAAATACAAAGAAATCATAAGGGACCAAAAATAACTGTGCACATGCTCAGTTGGCTTAAGGCTCAACATTCAAAAGCTGGCTGAAAACTCAAATTTCAAAAAACTGAGATCATGTCATCTAGTTCCATCACTTCATGGCAAATAGAGGGGGAAACAATGGAAATAGTGTTAGACTTTATTTTCTTGGGCTCCAAAATCACTGCAGATGGTGACTGCAGCCATGAAATTAAAAGACACTTGCTCTTTGGAAGAAAAGCTATGACCAACCTAGACAGCATATTAATAAGCAGAGACATTACTTTGCCAAGAAAGGTCTGTCTAGTCAAAGCTATGGTTTTTCCAGCAGTCGTGTATGGATGTGAGAGTTGGACTATTAAAGAGCTGAGCACTGAAGAATTGATGCTTTTGAGCTGTGGTGTTGGAGAAGACTCTTGAGAGTCCCTTGGATTGCAAGAAGATCAAACCAGTCCTTCCTAAAGGAAATCAATCCTGAATATTCATTGGAAGGACTGATGCTGAAGCTGAAGCTCCAATACTTTGGCCACCTGATGGGAAGAGCTGACTCCTTGGAAAAAATCGTGATGCTGGGAAAGATTGAAAGTGGGAGGAGAAGGGGACGACAGAGGATGAGATGATTGGATGATATCACCGACTCAATGGACATGAGTTTGAGCAAACTCTGGGAGTTGGTAATGACAAGGAAGCCTGGCGTGCTGCGGTCCATGGGGTTGCAAAGAGTTGGACATGACTGAGTGACTGAACTGAACTGATGCTCAGTTGGGGCAAATTTCAGACAGAAGATGCAAAAAGGTCAAAAAGGTTCAACTGCCACTTCTGGAACAAAAGTGGGAACTTCCTGGGAGGTCTAGTGGTTAGGACTTTGCACTCTCAATGCAGGGGGCATGGGTTCAATCCCTGGTCTGGGAACTAAGAGCCCACGTGCTGCTCAGCCAAAAAAACACCCTCAAAACAAACAAACCAAAAAACCAAACCAAAACAAAAAACTGAAAGTAGGGTATGCATATGCCCTCTGCACTCAACACTACCAGAATTGTGGGCAAAACGCCTAAGCCATCCTTCCAGCCAGACTCCTGGACACAACCCTAACCTCATTCCCATATAAAGAACCAGCTCGTCCCCTTCCTCCTCTGGTGAACAAGCAAGCAAGGGGAGCTGTTACTTATTTTCATTTCTTCCTGTGGCCACATAAAGCTTTGCCAGAATTTCTTGCCTGGCCTCCAGTCAATTTCCGTTGATTGGGGAAGGCCAGGTACCCTGGTTGATATCAAAACCAAGACAGGCACACACTACACTCTTCTGCCATCCAGAAGCCAAGTCCTTTACCTCTGCTCAGACCCTTCAATGTTTCCCTTGCTGCCGATCAGGTCAAGTCCTAGCACCTTGGACTGACCTGCAAGGGTCTCCAAACACTTATCTGGCCATGTCGCCCACACCCCCATGCTGTGTGTGGATTAGCCCCAGCCTTGGAAGCTGGTCCTTCTCCCTTAAATCAGTGCCCTCATCTCCTTTCCTGCCAGGCTGCTCTCCATGGTCAAGTCCCTCCTCAAAGGTTGTTGGACGTTCCCACACATTCTTCCCAGGGTTAGCAGCTATCGATAAACACCCAACACATGTACATCTGACCCGCCAAGAGGTGCAGGGCAAGGGGACATGGAAGCCTGTAGTTGCGCTGCTGTGGGGCCTTGGGAATTTATTTTGCCCAGAGAAGAAATTGCTAAGGTTTGACGATGAGGCCATTTCACTCTGGGTGTTACTGGGGCTGCTGAGCTGGCAAAGCTTTCTGCTGAGAGCCTGAGGAAGCAGAGTAGGATTGGAGCGGGGAATGTTTCCCCAAAGCAAAGATTCTGAATGAGAGAAGCACCCTGAAAATTCTTCCCTAGATGCTTTGAAGGACGGGATAGGCTCCACATAACCTTGATCTCTGATGTTTTCAGGGTCATCATTCCCGAAGATTTGGGAACCCATGGTGATCCTTCAGGGTCAGTCGGAACATGCCAGTCCTGTATCAATGACCAAAAATGACTCAGTGGATGAAACAGGGAAGAAAGAAACTCAGTCAAGCACCTGAGTGCTGGTCGCCATGAGGTCAGACCTCTTAGGGCCATCTGGATTTAGGGCTGGGGTTTTGGTCAGTCCCCCAGTGGAGGCTTCCTTGGTGGCTCAGATGGTAAAGAATCTGCCTGCAATGCAGGAGACACGGGTTCAATCCCTAAGTTGGGAAGATCCCCTGGAGAAGGAAATGGCAACCCACTTGAGTATTCTTGCCTGGAAAATCCCATGGACAGAGGAGCCTGTTGGGCTACAGTCCATGGGGTCACAGAGTCTGACACAACTGAGCAACTAACTTTTTTTTTTTAACTTGTGGAGGCAGGCAGGGAATGGAAAGCAACAGGGGCAAAAGAAAAGAGAGGGAGGGAATGAATCAACTTTTGTTGAGTGTCTACTACGCCGAATCATGGAATGCTTGAGAGCATCGACTGTGGAGCAGGGCTGTCTGAGATTTCATCCCAGTTCTGCCTCCTTCTAGCTGCCTGATTTGGGTAAGTTGCCTTGCTTTTTTGCACCCCAGTTTCCTCACCTGTAACATATAAATAATAGTAGTACCTTCTCCACAGGGTTCTTGCAAAGATTGAGTTCATCCATATCAAAACACCTAGAACAATGCCTGGCTCATTTCTGTATATGTTAGCTATTATTATTATTTTTCTGAGTATTTAATATACATGGTTAATCTCTTTTAATTCTCTAATCAAATCCCTTGGAAGTAGACTAGGTGATCCAATTTTATGGATGAAAACACTGAGGCTTGTGGAATTTTAAAAATTTTTCTGAAGTCACACAGTGGGTAATTTAGTGGACTAGCATTTAAACAGAGGACAGAAAACAAAATCCTTATTCTCTCCACTTCTTGGTATGGGCTTAAGGGTAGGGGAGAGGGAAGCTGGTGAGAATGTTAATAGAGATCCGATCCACATGGTTCAGTCCAATCTTTTGGTGAAATGTTGAAGGTCTACCAAATGACAGATGGGTCAAGCCAATCCATTTACATCATAGATCTGTCTAAACTTGAGCAGAACTAGTGATTGGACACACACTCACATGCATGCATGTGCCCGTTTTATCTCCTCTACTAGACTGTAGATACTCTACACAGACATCTGGTTGTATGTCTCTTGTGGGAACAGCAACCGAGAACATTTGAAAGCAAAATGGCCCCAGAATATGTGGCTTGTGTGGTTGTTTTACAAACAGACCACAGGTGTATCATCCCCTGTGTCCTCCCCACCCACTTCCCATCATCTAATCCCTCCCCTTCACCACCTATACAAGGGGAAAAATCAGATTCGATGTTTAATTGGTTAACCACCCCATAATAGATACATGTGGAGGGGGAAACGGGAAGAGGAAAAGGGATGGATGAGGCTGAAGACCACCCCTCACCCCCAGACGGGGCCAGGTCAGCTCTTCTCCATCCAGAAACACCAGGAGCTGAGTCCCAGCCAGCCCCCACACTGAGGTTCGTGGCAAGGAGGAGCAGCGTGCCAGGAAAAGGCAATAAGTGTGGCGGAGATGCGTATTCTTCTCCTCAGTGACACAGTGCGCTCTCTCACCGGCAAAATGTCCCTTGATCTATTTCCCCTGGTAGTGATTTCAACAACAACAATAACAGAAATCCATCATTTCCTTAGCGAGGGATGGAGGGTGGTGGGGTTTGTTTTTCTTCTGGTGTGGACAGAAAGCTCTTTATTCTCTCCTTGTTTGGGAAGACTTCCTGCCAGTGGAGTCCAGCCCGGGTCCTGAGAAGGGACAGAGGTGAAAGATGGTGAGAATGATAGAGTCCTGGCTGACCCTCTGACCTTGGGGAAGCCACCACCTCTGTTTGCTCCTGTCAGCAATGGGGAGAACCAGCAGACAAGGGGAGAGGGAGGAAGACAGGAGGAGGTAGCCTTTGGAGTTGAAGATACCAGGCCACCTGCTACCAGTGATGAAAATAATAATGAACTTATGCTTGGGCTGTGCTCTAGTCTAGTGGACATAATGAGTACAGATTTTGTATTCTGAGCCCTTCTTTTGTGCTGTGTGTTTTTTTAAATCTTTTTTTGATTTTTAAAAATAATTTTTAAAATTTATTTTTGGTTCTTGGTTGCTGTGCAGGTTTTTCTCTAGCTGCAGGGAGCAAGGGCTACACTTTGCTGCAGTGTGCCGGCTTCTCATTGGGGTGACGTCTCTTGTTGCAGAGCACAGGTTCTAGGGCGCGTGGCTTCAGGAGTTGTGCGCCTGGGTTCAGTAGCTGCAGCTCCCGGGCGCAAGAGCGTAGGTTCAGTAGTTGCAGTGCATGGGCTTAGTTGTTCTTGGCACGTGGGATCTTCCCAGATCAGGGATCAAACTCGTGTCTCCTGCTTTGGCAGGTGGATTCTTTACCACTGAGCCACCAGGGAAGCCCATGCTGTATGTTTTTACATTCTTGATCTTTTAGATTCTCCAGTTAACGCTCCAGAGTAGGTTCTACCCCCATCTGTGTCCCCTGTAATAAAATAGAGATGCAGAGAGCTTAGGTAACTTGCCCAAGATCACACAGCCCCCAAAAGGTGGTGTCAGGATATAAATGCAGGTCTCTTTGAATCTAGACCTTATGCCTTTGTCCATTCAGTCAGGTGCATTTCCTGGACTGGCAGCGTCAGCATCACCTGGAAACCTTTAGAAATGCAAATTTGAAAGTCCTGCCTCAGACCTACTGAATCCTAAACTCCAAGGACGGGGTGCAGCACTCTGTTTCAACAATCATCACCACCACAGGTGATCCGGGCGCATGCCCGAGTCTGGGAGCTCCCTCACTGCCCTAGCCTGGAAGTGGTGATGCCATTGCTGTTGTCACTAATATTGTCTTTACATTTCATCCAGCTAAAGAAGCTCACAGCCAACAGGGAGAATACAACTGACCGTCCTTGGTATCAACAGGCTCATATTTCTCTTCTCTCCGAAGGAAAGGCAAGAAGGGTTCAGGGTCTGGTCCAGGCTCTACCACTTATTAAATATATATCTCAGGATGGGTTCCCTGGAAAGAAACTGGGATGGAGACGGACATGCAGGTGGCTGGTTGGGGACTACTCTCAGGATGAGCACCTGGGAGGAAGTGAGGGAAGCAGGGTGCAGAGAGAGACGTTGGACTGTGATGTGGTTGCAACGGAGGCCTCAGCCCATCTCAGGGGAGCTCTAGAGCTGGGATGATCTATCAGAGATGCCCCAAATGGAGGCAAAGGGGGCTTGGCCATTATATCTCCTGCCTCAACCCAGTCATTTGATATGAGCTGCTCTAGGAGAGGCAGAACCCTGAGTGAGGTGGCTCCCTTCAGCCCATGGCAGGTGCTGAGGAGGGCATGCAGCTAGCAACCATTAGAAGCCACCACTGCCAACAACTGGGGAATTAGAGTCAGTCTGGATCCTGGGTAGCACACCACAGCATCCACTACACTGGGCATATGACTTCTCCTGAGTTACTCTATCTGTAGAATGGGGATCATGATACATTTCTTCTCATCCACCCCCCCAGAGTGTTTTGATCAAGTGACGTGGTGATGATATAATAAGAGCGGCCTGTTGCACTTAAGGATGTCCCATGCAATCCCAGCTTGGCCTCATTCCAACCCTGGGAGATGGGAGCCACAGTGATTCCTGGCTTGCAGGAGAGAAACAGAGACTCCAGTGAAATTATTTATCCAGGGGCCTCTCAGCTGTGAAGAGGTGCAGCTGGGCTTTAGAATACACCTCCTTAACCATTGCACTCCCGACCCTACCCCAGTGTGGCTGACTTGTATTCAGAGGATAGCACTATGTTGGTGTCAGAAGTAGTTTCCTACCTCCCTGTAGGAGTGAATGAATAATTCTAGGGAGGATCTGTGTATAGGAGCATGCACACATGTGCACTCTGCTGTCAGATTATCCTGGGTTCCACTTGTGAGAAAGACCAGGCACTCCCAGTGTTAATAATAGCGAAACCAAGGAATTGATTCCAAGATTCCAGTCAGGAAAAGAAGCCCACAGCTCAATTTCCAGCCTCAGGCTCTCTCCCTGGGCCTCAAGACTGCATGGTAGAACTGGGAAAATGCAGCCTGGAGCTGGGAGACCACCTGAATGTGGACACACAACCATGACTCACTTGGCGATGTGGGCTGGGGCACCCGGGCTGGCCACCATGACCAAGCATGCCCAAGTCTTCAAGTTCCTGTCCACTGGCCTCCAGGGGTTGGACCTTCTGATCAACCTTTGCCCCCAGCCATCCCTTGGGTCAGGTTTGTGAACGTAGAAATTCCTTTATCCAAATACAACCCCATATAATTAAGTAAAAGAAAATAAGCAAGGCTGCTGACCAGGGGAAATCTAAGAATCATCAGGAACCTCCTCAATCAAGAGTTAGCAGATTAATGCCCTCAGGGCTCATTCAGCCTGGTCTGTCTTTGTTAATAATGCTGTATTGGAACACAGCAAAGTCTATTTGTGTACATCTTTCCCCTTACAATGGCAGAGTGGAGGACTTGCAACAGAGACTCTATGGCCTGCAAAGCCAAAAGTATTGACTCTCTGGCCCTGCAGGAAGTATGCTAATCCCTGATCTAAATTGATAGCTATGCAAGGCCAGGGCCTGTGGCTTTTGGCACAGTTGGGCTGGAAGGAGGAAACGGCCTAGAAGTTCTGGGAAAGGTGACTTCAGGGACTTCCCTGGTGGTCCAGTGGTTAAGACTCTCCCCTTCTAATGCAGGGACGAGGGTTCTACCCTGGTGGGGGAACTAAGGTCCTGATGGGGGAGAGAAGGTTTTTTGGTGCCACCAAAAAAAAAGAATGACTTCAGAAATGACTTCAGTGAATGAATGCATGGATTATTCTCTAACCTGCTTTTTGACCTCAGGGGAGTCTAATGTTCTCCAGGTCTCAGTTTCCACATCTGTAGAATGACCACGATCAAGGCCAGTTTCTCAGGTCCTCCGTCCATTCGGAGTGTGGAGGTAGATGAGGGGCTCAGGACTCAGGGTCTGCTCCAAGAGCAGCAAGGAGCAGGAGGCTGGGATGCGGCTGCCAGGAGAGACAGGGAAGCAGAAAGATGAGCAGGTACCAAGAAGGCCAGGGAGTCTAGAGGGGCGGCGGGCAGCGGTGGAGGGGAGAAGACAAAAGGGGAAGGCTTTGGAGCAGGGAGGCAGATGGGAAGGAGTGGCCCCCGGGTGGGATGGCAGGGAGGCCGGCAGCCACAATCACGGGCCCAGCAGTAAAGCGTGATGCCACACGCAGGACGCCAGCTTCGGCCGAGAATGAGACTGGGGAACTAATGAGCTCCGGAGGTGCAAAGGATGCTCTCGTGCTAATTCCTGCTCCCTGGGAGCTGCTGGGGAAGGGAGAGAGGACCACAGCCCGGTGTGGGCAGCTGGGTCCCCACCCGGGGGCTTGGCCAGCCGGTAGGCTGTCAGCTGGGGCTTCACGCCAGGCCTGCCATGCCCCGGCCAGCCCGCCTGCCCACGGGCCCACCTTGTGCCCGGCTGCCTCTGGCTTCGAGCAGGGAAAGAAAGGGTCTTCCTGTGGCTTGGTCCCCAGAGCAAATGTTGAGACCATTGTGTGCTCACCCGGATGGAGAATCAGCTCAGTGGCTTCTGGGAGCTGGGGCTTGGACAACGGACAGCATCTTTGAGGTTGAAAAAAACATTCAGCTCTTCACCACTGTTGTCGATGACAATAACCACCTTCATGATAATAATAACATCAATGATGATAAGAACGGCTTCCTGTTATTGGCACCTCCTAGAGTCTCATGGTAGCCCTGGAGGTATCCAGGGGTAATTATACTGAAGATTTTTCATCCTTGGCAAGACAGACATTTTTGTCTAAATAATTCTTTCTTGTGAGGGGCTGTCTGGTCCCTTGGAGGATGTTTAACAGCATCCCTGGCTTCCACTCACCAGATGCCAGTGGCACGAACCCTCATAGCTGTCACAACCAAAATGTCTTCAGAGACTGCCAGATGTCCCCTGGGGGGTGGAGGGGACTGATTGGGAACCACTGATTCTATCCAATTTTACAGATGTGGAAACTGAGACTCATGAAAGTGACTGCTGTCTACTTTATAGCACAGTCCCCAACATTTTGGGCACCCGGGGACTGGTTTTGTGGAAGACAAGTTTTCCATGGACAGGGGTTGGGGGGCGATGGTTCGGGGATGATTCAAGCACACTACATATACTGTGCACTTTATTTCTAGTATTATTACATCAGCGCCACCTCAGGTCATCAGTCACTAGATACTGGAGGGTGGAGACCTCCGCCTTGTAAACTGGGTGTCAGATGTCAGTCTCGATATTTCTCCCCACCCTCCTCCCACACCCCCTCCAACCGGTTCTGAGGAGTTGTTACTTCTTTATTTTTTGGATATGGAGTTCTGGATCTTCTATGCATATATTTACAAAATTGGGATGAAACTGATGATGCCATTATGTAACTTGCTTTTCTCAGTTAACAACCTAGCACATATATGGTGGAGTGAGAAAAGCAAGTTGCCAATCTGTGTATAGAAACTGACACCCTTTGTGTAAACACACACACTCATGTATGTGGGTGTTTTTGTATCTGCATAGAGACTGTCCAGAAAGACATACACAAAATTGTGGTCCATGATTTCCTCTGAGGTTGGAGTGATGGGAATGGGAATAGGGGAGTTTGAATGTTTATTCTACATGTCTGAACTGTGTGAATATTTAACCACCTATTTCTCTTTCATTTTGAAAACTAATAAAATGACAAGACTATCCCTCTTTGTTAACAGCCACCTAGAACATGAATTTTTAAATACTGCAAGATGCTCCCTGGCATTGGTATGCTATCATGAGTCTGATCCTTTCCTCTGGTTGAATGTGGAGGCTGTTAACAGAGATCCGGATAGTACATAATGCTGCAATGAACATCTGAAGCTTGCCGTTTGAGAATGGAGGCCTGGGGACTTCCCTAGCGGTCCAGTGGTTAAGGCTCTGGGCTTCCATGGCAGGAAGCACCAGTTCGATCCTTGGTTGGGGAACCAAGTTCCTGCATACGGTGTGTGGTGTGGCCAAAAAATTTTTTAAAAAAAGAAAAAAGAAAGCCTGGCCAGGAGTGGGGAGTGGGGTGGGATTTCTAAAGTTTTGCATCGGCTCAGCCCCCTAAAACACACTTCACTGCATCACCTCATTTAATCCCACGGATGGATAGGATTATGGTTCCCATTGTACAAATGAAGAACCCAATGCCAGGAGGCCCATGAACTTGCTCAGGGTCCCATGGGGATTAGCAAGGGTCAGAGAGATGTTAAGGAAATACTGGTTCCATACTAAGGCTTTAGCCCTCAACTGAGTCGAGGGATTGAAAGAAAATAACAAGAGATGATAAGGCTTTCTGTGTTTGATTTTTAACATACACATGAGTCGCCCGGGGATCTGGCTGGAAAGCATCAGAAAGGCGGGAGGGCGTGGGCTGGCTGTGTCTCTAACTTGGTAGCACGAGGGGTCCTTGTGATAGATGTTCTGTGTCTTGGTGGTGGTGGTGACAAAATTGCATAGAACTCAATACACAGGCAAGTGACTGAAAACTAAAAGTGGGAAAGTGAACCTGGTGAAATCTGAATAAGGTATGTGGATCAATTTCCTGGTTGTGATTTGCACTACGGTTATGAAAGATATTACCACTGGGGGAGGCTGGGTGAAGGGTATAAGGGATCTTTCTGTACTGTTTCTGCAACCGCACACTCATCTACACATGTCTCAAAATTTTAAGTTCTTTAAAAACCCAGATTCCGATTTAGGAGGCATGGGGTAAACTGGAAGATTCTGTACTTCTAAGGAACTCTCAAGGGGTGCTCTCTAGCCACGATCTAGAACCAAGCCCTTCAGTATGCTTACTAAGCAGCTGAAATGTGGCCAGTCCGAATTGATATGCACTACAAATGTAAAACAGTGGGTTTCAAAGACTTAGGGTGGAAAAGAGAATATAAAATGTTTTATTAGTGATTTAAAAAATTTATTGTATGTTGAAATAGTATTTTGGATACATTGAGTTCAATAAAGTAGATGAATACTTTTAATTTCACTTATTCTTTTTTGCTTTAAAAAATAAGGCTATTAGACAATATAAGATTATGTTTTTGGCTTGCACTGTATTTCTACTGGGTGGTTCTGGGCTAGAGCATAGGAGGAAAATGTTATCCAAGAAGTTCCAGAGAACTAGGAGGTGATTGGTCCATTAGTCAGTCAACAAACAGTTCCTGAACATGCACTATGGGTTAGAGGTGAGTCAAGAAGCCATAGACCCAGATTTTAAGGAGCTGGCACTTTCAGATGAAACAGCTGGGTGACTGAGCAAGGTCCTGAAAGCCAGGGAGAGAGGATTTCAAGGAGGAAGTGAAGGACAATTACGGAGTCAGAAGCTGTGGTGATATTACAGCTGCCTTCTCCACCTGGCTGCAAGCTGATGTGCTCGAAGGATGAGAGTAATCTTTTTTCCTTTGATTCAGGCATCAGGCTAAATGTGGTCTGTGTGCTGACTCACTGAATAATTGCCTGGACAATCTCACAAGGTAGGTACTGACAATAGCCCCATTGTACAGCTGCCAGGGAGAGGCTCAGAGAGGTGAAGTGACCTTCCCGAACTTGCACAGCCAGAAAGGAGCTGAAGGTGGATTTGAACTCACTTCTGCCTGACTCAGGGATCTCCTGGGCTTAACTGCGATGAGATACAACTTTTCCTTGCTGGAGAAATGCAGTTGCATTGTTGCATGAAAAATCCACTTGGCACAGGACTCTCTCCTATGCCAGTTCTCCAAAGGATGGAAGCAGGCTGCCCAATTCTTGTCCCCACCCCCCAGCCCTACAACCTTGATTGATAGCCTCCCCAGCCTATGTCGATGGAAAACTTGATTCTCCCCCACCTCTGGATCTCCAGCCCCGTTCCGTCCCCCACACCAGGCGGCTGTGGCTATGGATATGGGTCAGGTCTTGGAGTGGGGTGGGGCTGCCAGCACCTGGGGACTTGCCCCTGTGGCCAAGCAAAGTTGGAGTTTAAGTCACCTTCACCTCCCTCCTCTTCTTCCCACTATATCCTCCAGGCTGGCTGCCGGCAGTGGTCCGCAGCCCTCTCCCCACCCTCCACCCCGGCCTCGGTTTCAGGGCAATTTAATGTCTCACCGAGCTGTCCTTATTTGACAAACAGGTGATTTTGCTAATGAGGAATAAATGAGATCCACAGGATAAGAGAGGGTGTGCAGCAGCTGGCGTGAGGGCAAGATGTGCCGAGTTTATTAAAATAATATCTGGCCACATGCTCAGTGCCCGGGGTCCAGGCTGGAGGAGCGCCTCGCTTTCCTCTCTGATGCCTTCTGCTCCTCTCTGGCGGTCTTGGTCCCCTCCCAGCTCCCAGAAGGTGTCTATTCCCAAGGCACGCTGGCAGGGTGGTGCAGACCCCCAGGGTCCCCCCAGTGCCAGTTCCTTCCTGCTGGAAGCAAGGGTGGGGGCGGCCGGAAAGCTCTTAATTGGAACATGATGGGCCTGATGGATGATCGGAGTGGGGTGGGGCGAGTGTGTGTGTGTGTGTGCGTGCACGTGTGTGAGTGTGTGGAGGGGATCTGAATGGGAGTGGCATGTCTCACGGGAAACAGAGCAGGACAGAGTCGGGGTGGAGGGGAAGAGCTGGAATTGGATGAGGAGTGTGGGCAGGAGTAGGGAGGAAAGGGAGAGGTGGGGAGTGGGGGACGGGAGAGGGAGAGAGAAGACAGAGAGAAAACAGAAATGCAACAGGAAGACGGGTGCGAGAGGTACATACACGCAGAGAGAAAGGAAGGAGACATAATGACTGCACAGCGAGAGCCCAAAAGGTTGGTCCGAGGAGGAGAGGGATGCAGAGGGATCCAGGGAGAGACAGACAGACAAACATTTAGAATCACAGAGATGGACACATATAGAAAGATAGAGACTAAGAATCTGGCAGCTCTGCTCAGGGCAGGGAGATGGGGAGAAGGAGGAAGAAGAAATCTAGAGATGGAGCCAGAGGAGAAAGGAAAGGAGCAGGTTGGGTGCCTAAGGAAGGAGGAAAGAAGCTGAGCAGCTGGCCAAGACTGGAGAAGCGAGAGCAGCTTGGGATTCCAGGAAGGCTCTACACTTGACTTGGGCTGAACATCCTGCCTCTCTGCCTCAGTTTCCCCACCCACACGCTGAGGGGGTTGGATTGAATGCCTTGTACTCACTCCTTCCTGTGCTGCTGGCTGGTTGAAAAAACGGGAGAAGGAAGGTTTGGGTGGAGGAGAGGCGGGAGTCACAAAACGGGTGTGACATTTCCTATTCTAAGGCTAGGACTGGGACAAAAATGTGACCCCAAACTTCACAGTTGCAATCTGGCCGTGGTCGCACTAAGCCATGGCTCTCCATGCACTGGGCCAGGAATGGAGGAAAAGTCCGGAACAAAGGAAACAGAGAGGAGGCAAGAAGGTGGGTTTGGGATGAAAGGGGGAATGGGAAGCTGGAACTGGCTGGTGCCTGGAACCCCAAGGGGTGAGTCTTGCCCTTCCCACCTCTGTCTCCGCTCACTTTGTTCCCTCTGCCTATTTTGTTGCCTCTGTTGGGAACTTCCTCCTCCTTTTCTTTCTTTCTGGGCCACCTAGACTCAGCCTCAAAGTCCAGGCCCATACCTCTTCTCTGAAACTATTCACCATCTCCCATCCCTCTTTCCCCTGAGCCTGGGAGCAGTCAGGGGAACATGAAAGTGAGGGAAATCCTAGAAGGCTTCCCAGAGGTGGTGAGGTCTGGAAGTCAGTTTCAAATGAGACCTTGATCCCCCAAACTTCAGTCAGGTACCCTCTTTGGAGCTTATACCCCACCTGCCTTTGCCCACATTTACTTAACAATGCTAAGGAAAAAAACTAGAAAAACTTGGAACTCTTAACAGTCTAAGAAAAAATATATGGGTATAATACAGTGGGGAGTGAAAATCCAGTGGCCCTTGATGGGCTTGTTCATGTGCTTTCTTGAGGGAATTTCTCTTCGTGACTCATGAACATTGAACACGTGTGTTTGGGCACTTTCTATAATTCCTGGATGCGGGAAGATGGACCAGCATCTGGTGGCCCCAGATGGAAGCCTGGGCCAAGGCAGGAGGTGGGAGAGGGTGTGGATGTAGAGAGGAGGGGTGGGCGGGGCAGGCAGATCTGAGAGGACCTTTAAAACTAGAGAAGGGTGGGCTTCCTTTGGGAGGCAACAGGGAGCCAGAGGTTAGGCTAGGTAGGCGGACGCCTACCCAGGGAGGTTCCAGGTTACCAGGAGGCTCGGAGTGGGGGTGGTGGGAGTCTCCCGTGGGCAGCGTCTCTGTGGCTGGCCTGCCCTGTACACCTGCCATCGCTCTGTACCTACTGTCACCCCCTTCACCATGCTCTTCTCTGTTTCTGTCACTCCCTGTGCCCCTTTTTCTTTCGAGTGCCCTTCTGTCTGTCTGTCTGTCTGTCTGTCTTTTAAAGACACCGTTAGGACTTCCCTGGTGGTCCAGTAGTTGGGACTCCACGCATATCCATTGCAGGTGGCACAGGTTAAAACTCTGTCAGGGAACTGAGATTCCCGCATGCCTCGTGGTTCGGCCAAAAAATTAAAAAATCGCTGTCATTTTCCCTCTGGGTTCTAGCACTTGCTCAACCCCTCCTCCACCAGGCAGGCTGCCCCCTCTTCACTGCCCACCTCTCTCTCTCTCCCTCTCTCCTCTGTCTCCCAACTCTGTTCTCTCTCTCCAAGCTCTCTCCCCAGTGTCTCTCTGCATTTGCCTGTCTCTGAGTCTGAGTCTCTCTGACTCAGTGCCTCTCAGGCTTCCTGCTTCTTCCTCTCTTCCTCTCCCCTGCCCCAAAAGACAGGGGTGTCCCACCCCATTCAGGGGCTGTCATCCTCCAGTGACAACCCCCCCCCCCAAGCAAAGCATCTCTCATACTTGCGCACCCAGACCGCAACGTGTACCCACCGCTCACATATCACCTCCCCTCCTTGGCCACCTGTCCTGAGGATTTGCCCTGTCTTCCTTTGGGTATAATTAAGCTCGGCCTTGGGGCTTCCCAGGTGGCGCTGGGGTAGTAAAGAACCTTCCTGCCAGTGCAGAAGAGAGGAGGTTCGATCCCTGGGAGGAGGGCATGGCAACCCACTCCAGGATTTTTGCCTGGAGAATCCCATGGACAGAGGAGCCTGGCGGGCTACAGTCCACAGGGTCCCAAATAGTCGGACACCACTGAAGTGACTTAGCATGCACAAGCTCCTCCCTGACCAGCTACAAGCCCAGGGCAGAGCACACAGTAGGTCTTCAGTTGTTCGAGAAATCTTTGTTCTGGTTCTTTCCTGCTCCTGTGTGGATATATCCCCCCAAGAAACTCACCCTCCCCAGGGGCAGAGGAGAGAGGGAAACACACCCCACTAGTCCGCCACGTTCCCCCCTCACACTTTCTTGACAGTTTTCCTGTCGTGGGCTGTCTTCCTTCCCATCCATCATTTCCTCTTTTCCGCTCCCTCCTCCAGTCCCACACTCCCATCACTCTTGCTCAAGCGAGCTGAGAGCTGCCCAGCTCTGTCTCCTTCGGGTGCCCTCCCCCATTGCCATCTCCACTGGCCCCAAAGCAACCAGCTTCCCCTCCCAGCAGCATCCATCAGGGAGTCTCCATGATGGGGAGGGAGGTGTTTGGAGAACTGAGATTGGACATGATTATAGGACATGCTTAGAGTTCAGTTAATAGCCCAGAAGCCACACAGACACAGGCTTCCCCTGACCCTCCTCTCCCCCACCCCCAGCCACACACCCCAGGCCACAGTGATAAGCTGACGGCAGAATTGTCTTCTGAGATTTCCCAATACCAGCCAATACCAATGGGAGACCCAACACCAGCCTTTAAGGAGACTCAAAGTTCTATCATGGTATTACATTGTAAGCATTTATCCCTGTTTAGATCTTTAAAAAGAAATTTCTAAAACTCTAACACAGAATGATTCAAACCACAGCATGACAACAAAACAGACTGGAAAGAAATAAGCCATAATATTAGTAGTGAACATCTTTGAGTGGTGGGACTCCGGGTAAGACATATATTTTCTTTCTCCTTTTCTGAACTTTCCAAATGTTTCTGAATGAGCATCCTCAAATTAATCGTTTTCAAAGGGCTGTGTTTGTCCATGTGTGTGTATATACATTTAACACATGATACACTAATTTAACAGTGCTATTTGGAAAGTACTTGATTTTCACTTTTAAATTTTATTTATTTTTTTGAGTGGGTAATACATTCACATGGTTTACAATTCAAAATACACCAGAGAAGGTAGAGAGTGAAACCTCTATCTCAGTCCTCACCATCCTTGGCCACCTGGCTCCGCTTCCTGGAGAGAAAGACTAGCGCCTGATCTGTGTATGCTTCTCAACACAGCATCACATCAGGACTTTTTCTGAGCTTTTTTTATATTGGAGTATAGCCAATTAACAATGTTGTGACAGTTTCAGATGAAGAGCAAAGGGACTCAGCCACACATATCCATGTACCCATTCTCCCCCAAACTCCCCTCCCATCCAGGCTGCCACATGACATCGAGCAGAGTTCCCTGTGCTATACAGTAGGGCCCTGTTATCCATTTTATTAATAACTATAGCAGTGCAGACATACACTTTTAAGAAGAGAGATGAAGCAATGATTTTTGTTGTTGCTGTTGTTCAGTCACTTAGTTGTGTCTGACTCTTTGCAACCCCATGAACTGCAGCACACCAGCCTTCCCTGTCCCTTCACTATCTCCCACAGCTTGCTCAGACTCATGTCCATTGAGTCAGTGATGCTATCCAACTGTCTCATCCTCTCTTGTCCCCTCTCCTCCTGCCTCTAATCTTTTCTAACATCAGGGTCTTTTCCAATGAGTCAGCTCTGCGCATCAGGTGGCCAAAGTATTGGAACTTCAGCTTCAGTATCAGTCCTTCCGATGAATATTCAGGATCAATTTCCTTTAGGATGGACTGGTTGGATCCCCTCGCTGTCCAAGGGACTCTCAAGAGTCTTCTCCAACACCATAGTTCATGAGCATCAATTCTTCGGTGCTCAGATGATTTCTTTAGCATCATTCAATTTTCCTTCCTGCTTCAGGATGATTCAGTCCTGGATCAAAGGCTGAAATTTCCCCAACCTGGGAAAAGTGGTCTCTCAGACTCTAGAATGAACTGCTCTAGAACCCTGCCTGCCAACCCACCTGGATTCTCAAGATAGCAAGGACCCAAAGAACCCCTTGCCCTTCCACTTTTCAAACACTCTATTATTCCTAACTATATAAGCAATGCTTCAATGAAAATATCATAGAAATATGTAGTATAGAATGTTCTCTGTCATCCCACCCTCAGACATAACCAAAGGGAATGCTTTTGGCTAATATTCTGGCAGCGCTCTTTTTTTAAAGTGTGTATTTTTAAAAAGTGGGTTGGGGGGGATTTCTTAGAAGTCCAGTGGTTAAAACTCCTCTGAGCTTCCACTGCAGGGTGTCTGGGTTCGATCCCTGGTTGGGGAACTAAGATCCCATATGCTGTGTAGAGCAGCCAAAAAATAAAAAATGGAGCTGGACTGAGCAGTGTATTGACATTTTTCATTTTTTAACTTATCTGCCCACCTTAGCACAGAAAGATCTTTCTCATCAAGAAGATCATTTTTGAGAGGTATTTTGGGGTGAAAGAAGGGAAATCCTCTGAGGTCCAATGGCTTTTGTTTTTGCAGGACCTGGGACTGGATGAGGTCTAGATGGGTGATATCAGCCAAGCGAGGTGACCCAAGGTATCCCTGATGCTTTTCTTGGAAGGCAGGAGACTCCGAGGTGCCCAGGGAGGAGCAGTGCCCCCTGCCAAGTAGGAAACAGACTTTGCTAGAAATGATGAAGGCCTGCCTTTCTCTAACCCAGTGCCCGTGGTCCAGGCAGTGGGGCCCTGTAAAGCCTCCTCTCTCAGTTTCCAGCCATGTCTCTCCTCTGCAGACAGAGTCAGGCAAACTGGCAGGTAGAGATGATGGAAGTGGTGGCGGCAGGTCTGGGGAGAGCTGGGAGGGGTGAGTGCAGAGAGGGAGGTAATTAGGAACCAGGCGGTATCACAAATCTCCCAGCCGTGCTGACACCCGCCGAGAGTGATCACACACTTAGAGTCAGCCCAGACAAGTGTGAAAGCCCTTCACTCCATCTCTACGGGA
This sequence comes from Antilocapra americana, assembly GCA_007570785.1. Lineage (NCBI taxonomy): Eukaryota > Metazoa > Chordata > Mammalia > Artiodactyla > Antilocapridae > Antilocapra > Antilocapra americana. The sequence goes on from ML663006.1 coordinate 649,697, forward strand.
AGAAACAGGAAGGGGAAGATGAGGGCTAGGGGAACCACGCGACAGCCCCACCCCCCAGCTCTCCCTCCAAGAGAGCCCTGAGGTCATCCTCACACTTCCCCTCCCTCAGCCCTGACCTGGGGCAGGGAGCTGTGACTCAGAGGTGTGGAGGGGCAGCCGCAAACCCTGCAAGACAAGGCAAAGGTCCTGGAAGCATGTGCCCGGAGAAGGAAGGTGAGGAAGGACTCCATCATGACACCCAATCAAGGCGATGTACATGTTGCCAAGTCCTCCGCCAACTCCAACTGCCTCTCATCGGGAGAGGCAAAATACGATTCCTGTGCTTGAAAAACTGGTCTCCAAGGAAAGGGGAAATTGATACGGGTTGAAAGGAGTCTGCATACCAGGAATGAGACATGCACTATTGGTATTTCTCAATAATCTTGCCATTTGCTCTGCAAAGAAATGGAGGTTCAGAGAGGCTGGGTCCTTGGCCCGAGGGCACACAGCTATGAAGTGATAGAGATGAGATCTGCCCATTTTGGAAGTCCAAGCTTCCATCACACCATCTCCCTGTTTCCCTGAGAAAGAAGAAGTGAAGGCTCTCTCTGTAGGGATAGGTTCTTAGAGGTACCAGGGTTTCAGAGGCTGGGAGATGGGTAAGTGGCCCTCCAAATTCCAAAAGGATAAACAGGAACAAAACCTCTCCTCCACTCCCCAACACCCACTGGGGCTAGCTTTGGCTCTGCTGAGTCTTTGGGCTCAAGGACTCTGGTTCTAAGGGAATTACAGAACTAGGGGGGTCTCCCTCTTTCTCTGGTTGCAGCCATTTCCCACCTGGGGAGCTTCGTGCAGGAGCATCCTTCATTGGCCACGGCACAAGGCCTGTGGGTGAATCAGGTTTGCAAGTTCATTCTCTTCTCAGCTGGGTCTATAAGGAGTGGAAAAGTGGGAAGGTGAGGTCATCAATGGAAGGTCCCCAAGGTTAGGCTAAGACTTCACTAAGGATCTGTAGTGATAGCCTCTCTCCAACCTCCTCTCCTATTGCTCCCCTATCCCCCACTGTTTTTCACTCTGCTCCCAGAATATCTCCTGACTTGTAGCCTCTGCTCCCGCTGTTCCCTCTGCCTTGAACACACTGAGTTTTAGATCTCTGCTTCACTGTTTTCTACCCTACACTGAGTGCTTAACTCCAAGGTCACCTCTCCGAGAGGTCTATCCCTGGCCAAAGGTGCCTCCTATGACTCTCTTTTCCTATAGTACTTGATGCTAAACTCTATAAACAAGTTAACATAAGGCAGCAGCAGTCAGGGAGAGGAGAGCCCTGCATTTATCTGTGACTATGAGGATGTGCATGTGTGCATATGTGACTGTGAATGACTGTGTGTGTATGCTTGAGTCTACCATGCATATGAGTGTGCACGTGAATTTGCATGTGATCTCTGAGCACATGTGTGTCTCTATGAGCATCTGATAAGAGTGTGTACAGTGTGTGTGAATATATGCATATACATCTTTGCATATGTGATCGGGTATGTGTGTGTTTCTGTACACGGAACTATAAATGAATGGGTGAGCCAGATGCATACATATTTATGTGTCTGCGCAATACCTCATTCACGTACACACACGTGGATCGGAATGTGTACAAGTGTATTCGTATTTATGATTGTGTGCACGCAAGCATCTGCAAGGAGATCAAACCAGTCCATCCTAAAGGAAATCAACCCTGAATATTCACTGGAAGGACTGATGCTGAAGCTGAAACTCCAACAGTTTGGCCACTTGATGTGAGGAGCTGACTCATTGGAAAAGACTCTGATGCTGGGAAAGACTGAAGGCAGGAGAAGGGGATGACAGAAGAAGAGATGGTTGGATGGCATCAGTGACTCTATGGACAAGTCTGAGCAAGCTGTGGGAGATGGTGAAGGACAGGGACACCTGGCATGCTGCAGTCCATGGGGTTGCAAAGTCAAACACGACCGAGCGACTGAACAACAACAAGTGTCTACACTCTTCCAAAGATGTGTGTCTGAGTGGTCCTCCCTCTCTCCTTTTGTTTCACCTCCTCTATCTCCCACCGTCCTCCCTCCTCCACTCTTCTTCCTCCTCTTGCCCAGGTGTGCTGGCCTAAGAATGACCACTTCAGGTGGCCCTCCCTGCTTCTCTGGCTTTGGGCATTCCCAGCAGGTGGAAAGCAGCTCAGGAGGGGATCTCAGCAGGTGGAAAATCCAGCTCCTGCCCCCACAGAGTCCCGGTGAGAAAGGAATTCCCTGCAGGCCCTTCCCTAATCCCCCAACAGATCCCTCCCCCACTTACCTCTAGCATCTCCTGGAACAAAGGACCCTTTTTTTCCATTCTGTACTCATGGGTGGTCCCATTCCTGACAGTTGGGTGGGGGCTGGGAGAGACTGTGGAGGTTGGGGAAGGGCAGTTGGGCAACCTCTACTGGCCTCAGTTTCCCCTTAGAAACAGAAGACACTACAGAAGGGTCAGCAGGCAAAACTGTACTGCCCAGATGGTTCAGTTTTATCATTCTCTTCACTTACCCATCTCAGGCAGTGTTTACTGAGAACCTGCTGGTGCCAGGCTCCCTATTAGGGACTGGAAACCCAGAGAAGAACAAAAGGCATCTCTCTATCTTGAGGAGTCCACGGTGGAAGCAGAGGTGGTGGGGGGAACCACAGAGAACCACAGAGATGACTAGACTCCTGGATGGAACATGTTGTACCAGAAGGCAGGTGGAGGACTGAAAACCTTTGCACAGCTCCACCTCACCTGCTAACTGAAGTCTAGGATCTGGCATGTCATTCAAGGCCCCCTTCAATAAGGAGGTATCCTGTTCGTGCAGCTGTGTGAGAGAGAAGTGGACCTTGAGGCAGAGTTTTGGCAACTGGAGATGTCAGGGAGGAGCCTTCTGAAAGACAGGCCACGACTTAAGAACGTGGCGGCTGGACCTTGAAGTCCGATTGGTCCACAGCCGTTGGGATTGGGGTGGTGAACGGCTGTGATTGATTCCATGTATTGACATTTGTGCACTGGCAGGAGGTGCTCCAGTTGACCAAGTGCCTTCCCTCCATTACCTTTTCCTCCAAATTCCAATTAGGCTGTTGTTATGATGCCCTTTTGGCATGTAAAGAGATGGAAGAAACAGCAAAAAGCAGCAACTCATCCCAAGTCTGCACGGGGCCCAGTCCTTGCCTCCCTGTGAGGGAAACACTTGGGAGAGACCTTGAAACCCCCATGCTGAAAGGTATCTCGGAGTGGGCAGACTCCTATTTTGTTTATACCTGCTTCTGTTTTGACTTTTTCATCAAACAGCTGTTCCCTCATGTCACCTTTAGGAACACACTTATATTCCTGAGTTCCATCATTTACCTGGCCACCCATCCATCCACTCCCTCTCCATCTACCTATTCACCATTTCTACACGTCCTCTACACCATTCCTTTACACCATGCCTCATCTATCCATTCACTTGCCTATCCACCTCCTCACACATCCATCTCCTCACCCTTCCACCCACCCACAAATATCTTAACCCATTCACCCACTTACCCACTACCCATCCCTTCATTTAGTCACCAGTCCATCTATCCATCTTCCATCTACCCATCCACCCATATTTTTGTTGTTGTTTTAGTAAGTCCATGGGGTCACAAAAAAGAAGAGTCCATTCATATAACCATCTACACTGGAAGGACTGATGCTGAAGCTGAAACTCCAATACTCTGGCCACCTGATGTGAAGAAGTGACTCATTTGAAAAGACCCTGATGCTCGGAAAGATTGAAGGCTGGAGGAGAAGGGGACAACAGAGGATGAGATGGTTGGATGGCATCACTGACTCAATGGACATGGGTTTGAGTAAACTCCGGGAGTTGGCGATGGACAGGGAGGCCTGGCATGCTGCAGTCCGTGGGGTCGAAAAGAGTTGGACACTACTGAGTGACTGAACTGACTGAATGCTCTCCTATCCATTCAGCTACTCATCCTTTACCAAACCATTCACTCATCCACAACATACCCACCAGGGCATCTTCCTATCCATCCACATTCTCACTTGCCCGCCAATCTACCCACCCACTCACCTACCATTATGCAGCCTCACCCACTCACTTATTTATATACTATTGCTCCATTAACACACTGATCTGTCTTCATGTCCACTCATCTATGCAGCCATTTGATCACCCCACACTCATCTACTCATCCATTATTCCGCCCATTCACCTATATTAACTACTGCTTTATTCACCCACCACCATCTACCTATCCATTCACCTACCCATTTAACCAGTCATCCACACACATCCGTCCAGTTACCAACCCACCTTAGACTATCTACCCATCCATCTACCTACCTATTTGACCAACCAGTCAACCATCCCTCCAGATATCCAAACAGACCACCTTCTGAGCAATCCACTCATCCACCCACCTACTCATGCGCCCATCCGTCACTCCTGGGCACAGATTCCAGATGGGTTTAATGGAGCCTTTGCATCAGATTTGCCGAGTTTATCCTAGGACATTCCAGTACCACCCACCTGCCTAGGCCTGCAGGAACTGCAGAGATGGTGGTGGTGGGAGTAACTTAAATGCAATCTTCTCCAGGGTGTAGAGATCAGCTGGAAACTCTTCCAGGCTCGGCACTAATAATTTTGGAAACTGAAGAAAACGGGAGATGAGACAGAAACCTGGGGAAGGAGGGGGTGGAGTGGTGGTAGTGGAGAAGACTAGTAGAAAAGAGACTAGTGAACTAACTAAAAAGGGGACGAGAGGAGCTTCCCTGGTGGTCCAGTGGTTAAGAGTCCACACTCCCAATGCACGGGGCACAGGTGGATCCCTGGTGGGAGAATTAATAAGAGCCCATTTGCCAAGTGGCAGGGCCAAAAAAGAAAGAAAAAAAACACAATAAAATTAAAAGGAGAACAGAAAGAAATAGAAGTTTATAGAAAGAGTGGAAAAACACAAAGGGCAGTGGGGGTGGGGGGTGGAATGGAAGAAAGACAAATAGAAAGGCAAAATACTTGTAGCGGCGAGGAGGAGGGTGAGAAAGCCAGGAGAAAGCGGAGGCACGAGGGTCGTGAGTGTCCCGGCTCTGGCCCTCCCCTCCTTCCCCGGAACTCCCGGAAGCCCATCCAGGGATGGATCCCGAAACCACAAAGCCTGCGGAGAGCGCGGCGCTCCAGGCGTACCGGAAGGGCGGCTGCGTGGGCTCTGCCGGCTGCACCATCAATTAGGCGATCACTGGGCCCGGCGAGCCGCAGCGTCTGTGGAAATTACCTTTTAATTTCTTAATTACATTGTCCTTACCTGCAGCTCAACCCGCCTCCGAGTGGTGCACGGGGAGCTGATTTCCTTGAACCACTCTCCAGGTGCCATAAATTAGGACACCGCCGATCGCCTGTGAGCGCGCTGGAGAACGCCACCGCCTCCGCGCACGCGTACAGCCTACGGGCTATTTGTATTTCTTTCCGCAGCACACTCGGGGAGCTTCGGCTAACGCGCTCCTTTCACCCCGCTTCATTGCCACCCGGAGACCCCAAACCGGTTCCAGGGACATGGGTACCTGGGCTCCCACAGACCCGAATGCCAAGCCCGGCCCCTGCTGGGCACTAGCTGTGTTAAGCCGGGTGAACCTCAGTTTCCCCATGTGTCACATGGAAATAAAAATAGAACCTAAAAACAAAAAATAGCATCTATTTGTATAGATTGTGAGGCTTGAAAGAGAGAAGCCTTGTGAAGCACAAGATCCCAAAGTGCTGTCAAAATGTGAGCTAGTTTTCATTCATTTGTTTAGTGAGTATTTATTGAGTGGCTACTATGGATTAGGAGCCCCCGAAGGCCCTGCCTAGACAGCATATTAAAAAGCAGAGACATTACTTTGCCAACAAAGATCCCTCTAGTCAAAGCTATGGTTTTTCCAGTAGTCAAGTATGGATGTGAGAGTGGACTATAAAGAAAGCTGAGCACGCAAGAATTGATACTTTTGAACTGTGGTGTTGGAGAAGACTCTTGAGAGTCCCTTGGACTGCAAGGAGATCCAACCAGTCCATCCTAAAGGAGATCAGTCCTGGGTGTTCATTGGAGGGACTGATGCTGAAAGTGAAACTCCAGTACTTTGGCCACCTCATGGGAAGAGTTGACTCATTTGAAAAGACCCTGATGCTGGGAAAGATTGAAGGCAGGAGAAGGGGATGACAGAGGATGAGATGGTTGGATGGCATCACTGACTCAATGGACATGAGTTTGAGTAAACTCCAGGAGTTGGCAATGGACAGGGAGGCCTGGTGTGCTGCAGCCATGGGGTTGCAAAGAGTTGGACATGACTGAGCAACTGAACCGAAGGCCCTGCAGACAGAGATGAACAAAACACAGTGTCTGCTGTCCCGGCAGGAGCAGTGATTGTGGATGATGATGGTGGTGATGATGGTGGTGGTGGTGATGAAGGTGGTGATGCTGATGATGGTGGTGATGGTGATGATGGTGATGGTGATGGTGGTGATGATGGTGGTGATGATTCTCCTATGCTTAAGGGATTCCAGGATTTGTGAGATGCATGCTGCAGATGCATGCCTGGAGATGAGGTGATGATGGGGAGGCAAATGAGGATTTAGGGTGGAGGAGTTGTCAGATGGGAGTGGAATTGATCCCTAACACAGGTGCAAGCACATCTTGGAGATGGTGTTCCAGTGACTTGCTTATGCCCACCCAGTCACTGAGGGGTTTTGGTCTGCCCATTCAGTGCTTTTTCTTCCCATAGCTCAGTGGTTCTCAAAGTATGTCACTCTGACCAGAAGCAGCAGCATCACTAGGGAGCTTGTTAGAAATACAAATTCTCAGACTCTACCCCAAAATCTTCTAAATCAGAATCTCTGGGGTCAGGGCCAAGGAGTCTGCGTTATAGCAAGATCTTCAAGCACTGTAAAGTTTGGGGTGTATTCTCATAACGGACACAGTGTTTCCTTTGCTAACTGCCTTTATTGGAGTAAATGGATCAGGATGCCCAATTTATGACAATCCAAGTGGCGCTCAGGCTGAGATATCACTACACATTCATGAGAATGATTAAAGTAAAATAGACTGACAATACCAAGTTTTAGTGAGAATATGGAGTGACTGAGACTCCTCTATATTGCTGGTAGGAAGAAACATTTGACAGTTAAATTGTTTTTCTTGTAAAGTTAAACATACTCTGATTATATGTGACCCTGCAGTCCCACTCCTAGATAGCTACCCAAGAGAAATGAAAACTATGTTCACACAAAGACTTGTTCTTCAACTTTTTTGGCAGTTTCATTCGTAACAGTTCCAAACGGTCAAATGTCCATCAATTAGTGACTGGATACCAAATCAGGGTTCGTACTCAGTTTCTTCAGTTGTGTCCAACTCTTTGCGAGCCCATGGACTGTAGTCCGTTAGGCCCCTCTGTTCATGGGCTTCCTCCTCCAGGGGATCTTCCCCACCCAGGGATAGAGTGTGTGAGAGCAGGCAGGGCTAATGTTTGTTGAATGACCCAATGAGTGAATACACAAATGGCCTAGAACCAGGTGTGGTATATCGTTGACACTCAGTACAGGTTCTGAGTAGACCCCATAGGTTCTACCTCTAAAAGGCATTCTTGATCTGTTTGTATTTCTCCATCTTCATCAACTTTGAAGAATTGATTGCTGTGCAAATTATTAAAATAATTTAAGGATATGAAAATATATTCATGATAATGCCCACTGAAAGACAAAGGATAGAATGTAGGTTCTGGGGGCAAAATGCCTGTATTGAATCCTGGCTCTGTCACACACTAGCTGTACAACGTTGGGAAAATATTTAGTCTCCCTAATCCTAATTTTCTCATCTGTTCAATGGGGATGCCAATAACATACTGTATAGATTATTGCCAAGATTAAATAAAATAACACAAGTAAAATTCTTAACATCTGGGGACTTCCCTGGTGGTTCAGTGGTTAAGATTTTGCTTTTCAGTGCAGGAGGTACGGGTGTGATCTCTGATCAGGGAACTAAGATCCCGCATGCCACACTGTGCAGCCAAAAAAAAAAAAAAAAAGTTTTTCTAAAAAAAGGAAAAAAATTGGTTAGGACTTCCTGGTGGTCCAGTGGTTAAGACTGTGAGTTCTCAGTGCAGAGGGCATGGGTTGTATCCCTGGTCTGGGAAGATCCCACGTGCTGTATGGCATGGCCAGAAAAAAAGATTGGTCACAGTTCCAACAATAGCGGGTGGTGGAGCCAGGCTTCGACCCCAGGGTGTCTGGCTCCAGAGACCATGCTTTTTGCCACAACCCAATCCTGCAAATGTCAGGCTAAGATCAACTGGGCACTTCCTCTTTGCCATAGGAAGTCACGGGTGGTTTTATAAAAGAACTGAAGAGAGACTTTAGTCAAAACGCAGTCAGGTTCTCCATACCTAAATAATTGCTTTCTCTCTCCTTCCCACCTCAAAATATTCAGAAAGAAGCCAAAGATGTTCTTTTGGCTAGGAATTAGAAACTTGAACCTGACCCTTCAACTCTGACCTTCTAGGAGAAGCAGATCCTTTCCATCTGTGCTGCAGATTTCTTGTCTTAATAAAGATAGGGCTGGGGGGGAGGGTGGGGGAAGGGGAGGGAGTGTTTCTAACTGTGAACAACAACAACAAAATACCCTGAAATTTTATCTCAGCCTCAAGAGGAGATCAGGCATGCCAAAGTATCTGTGTTATTGATAACAATAACGATAGTGATTATTATATTTTATTTTGCAATCGTGGTAATTATTGTACATTAAATCATTAGCATTCATTATTCCTACAATGTGTAATTAGGACAATGGTGGATAGATTGCTCTTGACTGTAATGAAGTTTTTATAATTGTAATTTATTGGCATCAAATTACCTTTCTTAAAACGAATCTGAACATCACACTCTTAATTCTTGGGAGGGGGGTGGCAATTATTTTTAATTAATGTTTCTTGTTTGTGCCACGCAGGGGGAGCTGTCCGACCAATCCAATTCCCTGTGTCTGTAAGGAAGTTAACCAAGAATATCAGACTCATTCTTGAACCACTCATCTATCACTAAACCTCCCTCTCCTCCCTGTCCCCCACTCTGTTTCCAGCATTTCCCCTCCTCCGAAGCAGCAGCCACAGAGGGAAGAAAACCAAATAAAGAACCAACGATTTACCAACATGATTAGCTGAGAAGACAAGAGACGATGATGACGCAGATTATTTAAGCCAATTTGTTGCTTAGTGTGAGAAGACTATGTATATTTTTCCTTGTAAATGGATGAATAGCCAGCCTTGTCTTGGAGGACATGGACCCTGGGGGTGTATTTTGCTTTTGCTGTCTGCAAATTTTATTGTGAGGTTTAATATAGGCTGGCGAGGTTCCCCCACCCTCACCAACCCCATCCGATGATTAGCTAAGGTGGCCTTTCCCAAAATATGAATCTACCTCTTGTGTCTAGAAAGGCTGAGCAAGAAGTCTCAGGGCATTTGTTTTACTGTTGTAATATGAAATTGCCTACATATGACTGGTTTTGACCTACAAAAGGGCTTCCCTTGTGGCTCAGCTGGTAAAGAATCCACCTGCAATGCAGGAGACCTGGGTTCGATCCCTGGGTTGGGAAGATTCCCTGGAGATGGGAAAAGCTACCTACTCCAGTATTCTTGCCTGAAGAATTCCATGGACTGTATAGACCTTGAGGTCGCAAAGAGTCAGACCTACAAAAATGGCAATTTAATGGCTCACATGAATCTATCCACTGGGATGGTAATGAATGAAGTGACTCCTTCCCCAAAGACGATGAGGAGGAGGGAGAGGAAAAAGTCATTAGTTTGGGAGGCTATTGGATGAATAAGAAGGTTATTTGGGGACTAGAAAAGACCCTGATGCTAGGAAAGATTGAGGGCAGGAGAAGGGGGTGACAGAGGATGGGGTAGTTGGATGGCATCATCAACTCAAAGGACATGAGTTTGAGCAAGCTCCGGGAGTTGGTGATGGACAGGGAGGCCTGGTGTGCTGCAGTCCATGGGGTTGCAAAGAGTCGGACACAACTGAGTGACTGAACTTATTTTCCATGTTGCCCAGTGGTTAAGACTCCACTTCCAATGCAAGGGGGCACAGGTTTGATCCCTGAGAGGAAACTAAGGTCCCACATGCTGTGGAATGTGGCCAAAAAAGTTCTTTTAAAGGAAAAAAAGGAAGAGTATATGTAAGAGTGGTGGGCATAAGGAAAAGAGGGGAAGTGATGTGGAGAAAGGTTGTTTGCTTATCACTCATGATGTACCAAGCATACCTCAGGTCCTTTCTGGGCAGAAGTGAAATTATCTTCACAAGCTGGTTAGTGGTTGGAGCTGAAATAGAAATTGGAGCAAATTCTGATGTTAGTGAGGCAGCACCTCTGTCAAGGAGGACAAAAGCTTTAGTATCCTCCCCAGGAAAGGCAGTATGAGGAACGAGTCTGGCCAGTCAGACCCAGTCATGTCCCATACAACCTGTGAGACCTTCAGCCAGCAGTTGGTGCTTCTGCAAATGTTCAATCGCTCCGTCCTCAGTCGTGTCTGATTCTTTGCAACCCCATAGACTGCAGCATGCCAGGCTTCCCCATCCCTTACCATCTTGTGGAGTGTGCCCAGGTTCATGTCCATTGAATCAGTGATGCCATCAAACCATCTCATCCTCTGTCTCCCTCTTCTTTTTCTGCCTTCAGAAGCATCAGCTTCTACAAATGCTACTCTGTAAAATGAGAAGAAACTGGGGTTCCCTTTTCACAGGACCATGGTGAAGGTTAAACGAAATCATCTCTGTGAACATATTTAGCATTGTGCTTGGCACAGGGTAGATGCTAAAAAAAGTTCACTTCCCTTTTCCTTTCATTAATGAATATCTGTATTTAAAATGGGGTCTGTGGCTTCATGCACGAGCAAGTGTACTGGGGATGTGTTGGCAGAAGAAATAGAGGGCGGGGGAGAAGAACTCATTCGTGACGGGGTGAAGGTGGGTAGCATACATCTCATTTCTCGGCAAAAGTGGCAATTTGCCAGTCCTTTTAATTATTATTTTTATTATAGATACAAATTAAAAATAAACTGTGTGTCTCATTCACAGCAGGGATTAAAACTGTTCTCTAATTATTATCTTTGAATCAATCTAGCTTCCATTAGCTCTGCTTGCTGAGGTATAATTGAGGTGTGTGTGTGTGTGTGTGTGTGTGTGTGTGTGTGTGTGTGTGTCCTTGGTTTGTGGAGAAGACAACTACTTCCATTTGATGTGCCCAACTGTCTCTTTCAAGGCTCCCATATCACTTTTTTCTTCCTCTTTGCCAAAAAATCTTGGAGAGCAGAAGAGCTGAAGGGTATTCAGCACAAGAATCCTCATTCCTATTTCACCATTCTTAAAATTTTTATTTAAAAAACCAACATACAGCTCGCCACACAGAGGTACTTTATTGTTTTTCTAGTCACAGAGCTTGGCATGCAGGATCTTAATTCCCAACCAAGGCTCGAACTTGTGCCCCCTGCATCGGAAGGTGGAGTCTTAACCACTGGACCACTAGGGAAGTCCCCAGAAGCACTTTTTTGGATTGGGCTAGGAGTGGGAGCAGTGACCTAGAATCAATAAAATCATTACATAAAAATGGCCAAGCTGAATTTCTTCCTAAATATGGGCATTGCCAGTCTGTGAACTTCATAAGGGCAAGGGCAAGGAAGTTCATCTGTCTTGCTCATTGCTGTGTCCTCAGAACCTAGAATAGTGCTTAGTATTGGTTTAGTTCTCAGTAAATATTAACTGATTTATGCAAGCATGTCCCTAGGATAATATTTGCAAAATGCATAGTAGCTGAACACAGTGCATAGTACATGGATCATGGTAGCCCTCAATAAAACACAGCTCCTGTTATTGTTATCACAATATCCAAGCTAAGAGGGCCATCCTGAGACTATCTTCTTCCCTTAAATTATATTTTAACGTTCACTGTCTTACTAGCTCCATTTACCCAGTCCTTGCTCTGTATCTGTGGTGCTTAGCGTATATCATTGCTAATTCTTAGGCACTCTTTGTAGGTTTATTTTGTTGTTCAGTCGCTAAGTGTGATTTGTTGTTTAGCCCCTAAGTCATGTCTGACTCTTTCGTGACCCCAGGAAGTGAAGCCCGCCAGGCTCTTCTGTTCCTGGGATTTCCCAGGCAAGAATACTGGAGTGGGCTGCCATTTCCTATTCTGGGGGAACTCCTGATCCAGGGTTCAAACTTATGTCTCCTGCATTGGCAGAGGATTTTTTTTTTTTTTTTTAACCACTGAGCCACCCAGGAAGCCCAGGCTTATTTTACAAATAACGAAAACTGAGGCTCAGAGAGATGAGGTCACTTGCCCCAGGTCACACAGCTGATAAGTGATGGAGCTGGGATTTGAATGTAGGTCTCTTTCAGATTCCTAATACTTAGGGTCTCTCCTGTCACTCTTCTTCCCTATCTTTCACTCTCCAACTCATTTATTTATTCCAAGTGTGCAAAGTAGGGATTTTTGGTGTCATTTTCCAGGTGAAGAGAATGAAACCCAGAGAGAGGTCTTCTGACTTGCTTAGAGGTCAGGTGGTATCACATGTCACATACACAGGGATCTCTTGCTAGTGACCAGTGTATCAGGCGTGGATTCTTACCAGGGAGGCTCTCTGCCTTCCTGTACTGGGCAGCTGATCAGATGGAAATTAAAAAATAATGACTTAGAAAAAAAAATGAGAGGTTTGAATCTAATAAATAAAGTTCAGATAGTGAGACCAGAATAGCTTCATGGTGCTTTCAGCAAGAAGCTTAGCTGAAATCATATAACTAGAAAAGGGTTAAGTGCCAAACTTGGAAAAAAATTAAGCATTTGTTCATTCATGCTTTGCACAAATAATTTTTGAGCAGATATTGCAGGGAACAAAAAAGCTGGACTCTGCCTTCAGGAGTGTATGATTTAGTGGGGGAAATAGATTTTATAAAATATTCACATGACATATGTAATTATGACTGTGAAAACATGTAGGAGGGAAAAACACAGGGAGTTACAAGAGATGGTAACAAAGGGACACAAGATCATGCTGTTGATATCAAGACTTGCTTTTGCCAGTGCTACCACTCTCCCTTCTCCCCCTGATTTCTGGTAAAAATAAAATCAGTGTCAGATCTAGGCTGAGTCTTTATAAGCGCTTACCTTCGCAGTCATAGAAGGTTGGGTCCAGGTGGTGTCTCCATCACCCTAGGTAAGCAAACTGCTGGGGTTGTTTGTTAATGCAGCAAAACCCAGTCTGTGCTGACACAGACATTGGTTCTCCCATTGTTACGCACTTAGCTGTCAGGTGAATTTATTTTTTGGTGTGAGTTGTTTTGTTATTGTTTAGGAATGGACCCCAACGAAAGAATCTGAAATGCAAACAATACTATATGCACATGCAGGAAGATGTTCCTTTTTTTAAAATTCATGATCTTAAAGCATGAGAAATGATCTAAATTTTCATCAGATGACTGGTTAGGATAGAATGAAACCTTTGAAAATAACAGAGGGAAAGATACAGAACTTAACATATGGACACAGATTTGTACAAAGGTATACACACACACAGACACAAGCAACAGACAGGCATGTAATACACCATAATGTCACTAATGATTCACTTTAGTGAACTGGATTACAGATAATTTCTTGTGCTTTTCTGTGCTTAGAATCAGTAGAAAAATATGACTACAAATTTAAAAATATTATTTAAGAAGGTTTTTGAAATAAGATGAAATTTGCATAAAGATGTCTTTGTGAAGTGAGAAAAGGGTATGAGATTGTGTATAGAAAAAGGTAAAACTTGGATATATCTGCATGGAAAAAAAGACTGGAAGGAAACATACCAAATCTGGATAGGGTGATTTAGAAAGCTTTCTAGAAAATTCCATTTCCCCCTGGATTTTCCCATTTTCTATAATGAGCACAAATTGGTTTTATGATGGGAAATACAGTACTTTAAAAGCTGGTAGCAATACCAATACCTTGATAAATTGCAAAATACCTCTCTGTCTCCCTTTTTCCAAAGACTTCTCTCCTCTCATCTATTTTTTATCACTATATAAACATGTCCTTCTCATAAATCGAGTGGGTCTAAAATGGAATCCTAACTTTTAGTGGCTGTCTTGGACTTGGTCCTAAAAAAAAAAACAAAAACAGTGCCATATTCCCTTAAAAAAGTTAATATGAACAAGGTTGCTCTCACTCAGAAAGATAGAACCGATAACAGACACACAAACCTAGTGTAATGCTGAGAGCTGTTAACAATACAGCACCGATGACACATCTGTACATTCGAGGAAGGACCAGTGCGCACTGCTATTTCTATGGAACATTTCTTTCAAAGATGCCAAGGTGTTTTCCAAAGATGTGATTGTATGGTTGATCTTTGTAGGCTTGGGAGAGAAGGTGGAAGAGGGTGGCATCTCCTTGTGTGCCTTTGCTGGCTGAGTGAGGGAGGTGCCTTCAAGCACACAGAAAGTCACCGGGCTGGCCCTGTTGCCACCCACTCTGGGCTGCTGTGACTCAGTGTCCCTACCCTGAACTTACTTGCTTTCCTCAGTTGGCAAAGCCCTTAGCTTCCTGTATAGGTCTCAGCCTCCACATCACATCTCAGAATCAGTCTCAGCTTCTCTATGGGAGGTTTTTGAAGGACACAGAGCCTTCAGCACACTTTCCCAGCTAGTGACTGTGTCTTTCTTTCTGTGCTCATTCATTCAATATCTGCCTCTCCCTGTAGACTCTGGACTCAAGGAGAGCATGGCTTTTGTGTGTTGCTCACTGCTGTGTCCTCAGAGCCTGGCGCATAGAAGACACTCACTGAGTGGTTGTTGAATGAATAAATGCATGAAAGAAACCCATGGGATCCTGAATGGCCCACTCCCACCACTGAAGAAAGTGGAGTCCAGAGTTCCCTTTGCCTCTGGCCTATTGGTCTCTCTTAGCCAGGGCCACATTATGACTTTCATGGGCTCCTTCTCACATAAAAATATAAAAACTATATTTTCTGAATGTGTTGTTATAAAGATGGATATAACATGAGCTGGAGTTATTGTTATATGTACATTATTCATTTTTTACTTTAAAATAAATAAACATTAAAAGTTTTTCAACAAACAACTTTGGTTTCTAGTCCCTAGAAGTTGTGTTCAACACACTGGAAAATTTTTAAAGAGATGGGAATATCAGACCACCTTACCTGTCTCCTGAGAAACCTGTGTGCTAGTCAAGAAGCAGCAGTTAAAACCTTACATGAAACAACTGACTGGTTCAAAACTGGAAAAGGAGAACAAGAAGGCTGTATATTGTCACCCTGCTTATTTAACTTATGTGCAGGGTACATCACGCAAAATGCCAGGCTGAATGAATTACAAGCTGGAATCAAGATTGCCAGGAGAAATATCAGTAACTTCAGATTTGCAGATGATACCACTCTAATGGCAGAAAGTTAAAAGGAACTAAAGAGCCTCTTGATGAAAATGAAAGAAGAGAGTGAAAAAGCCGGCTTAAAACTTAACATTCAAAAAATGAAGCTCATGGCATCCAGTCCCATCACTTCATGGCAAATAGAAGGGAAACAAGTGGAAGCAGTGACAGATTTTATTTTCTTGGCCTCCAAAATCACAAAGATGTTTGCTCCTTGGAAGGAAAGCTATGACAAACCTAGACGGCATATTAAAAAGCAGAGACATCACTTTGCTGGCAAAGGTCCATAGAGTCAAAGCTATGGTCTTTCCAGTAGTCATGTACAGATTTGAGATTTGGAACACACAGAAGGCTGAACACTGAAAAATTGATCCTTTGAATTGCAGTGCTGGAAAAGACTCTCAAGAGTCCCTAAGACTACAAGGAGATCAAACCAATCAATCTTAAAGGAAATCAACCTTGAATATTCATTGGAAGGACTGATGCTGAAGTTGAAGCTCCAATCCTTTGGCCACCTGATGTGAAGAGATGACTTATTGGAAAAAGACCCTGATGCTGGGAAAGATTGAGGGCAAGAAGAGAAGGGGACGACAGAGGATGAGCTGGTTAAATAGTACCACTTACTCAATGGACATGAATTTGAGCAAACTTCAGGAGATAGCGAAGACAGGGAAGCCTGAGGTGCTGCAGTCCATGGGGTCGCAAAGAGTTGGACATGACTTAGCGACTGAACAAAAACCTTACAAGTACCGTGGGCCCCAAGCACTGTGTCTACTCTGGCTGGTGGAAAGGGCAGCCCTGTGCCCACCTTGTCCCCAGTGCATACATCATAAGGTTATAAGGTCTTTTGAGAGCCAAGAACAAGGACATATGAGGTGGTCTGGGGGAGAGAGAGGGTCAGTTAAGAAACCCAGCAGGACCCTGTGGGACTCCTGGGCATGGTTTTTCTATGTCCTCCATTCCTTGTTTGTAGGGAACAGACTCCAGCCTCCAGGACCTTCCCTGAGTTCCTAAGGGCAGATTTGAACAGTTGCTCATCAGGGAAGGGAGAAGATGAAGAGACAAAGGAGGAACAGCCAGGAAACAGCAGTGCAGCCTTGGGGTAGAGTCCTGGCTCTGCCTCAAGGGATACAAGAGATAGGATCTTTAAGCTCTCTATAGAGAGGGAAATAGCAATCTGCTCCAATATTCTTGCCTGGAGAATCCCTTGGATGGAGGGGCCTAACTGCTGTGGGTGGGTTGGGGCAAGGAGGGAACGGGGTTACAGTCCAGAGGGTCACTAAGAGTTGGACACAACTGAAGTGACTTAGCACACATGAACAAGCCTCCAGCAAATGGAAGATGGAACTGCTTGAAGAACAATTCTTCAGAGAAGTCAGGAGACCAGCTGAAGCCAGACTATAACTCCTTACCAGTTCCTCTTGGGTTGAGACACAAGTTTGAGAGGTATGAGCCTGCTGTGTTCCCCTTTGTCTGGCAAAGCAATAAAGCTCTTTTTTCCTACTTCACCAAAAACTCCTGTCTCCAAGATTCGATTGGCATCAGTGCATAGAGGCCAAGCTTCCAGCATCAGTTAGAGACCGCTTCCCCAATCAGAGCTTCAAGGGTGAGAACAGCATCACAGGCAGAAGTCCGGGTATGTGCAAAGGACCTGGGGCAGCATGTATGAGTCACTAGTGGGAAGCCAGAGGTCTGGGGGAACAGGAGGAATGGGCAGGAATTTCAACCTGTTCCTTGAGTCTCATAAGGAATCTCCGGGAATTGGTGATGGACTGGGAAGCCTGGCGTGTTACAGTCCATAGGGTGGCAAAAAATTGGACACAACTGAGCAACTGAACTGAACTGAGGAACCCACCCTTAGGACCTTGTGTCACCTAAGGTTCTCACTTTCCGTGCTGGTCCCCAAACATTCCCAGCCCAGGCCACCCGGCTCTGGGGCACAGAGCAAGACTGAGGGAGGGCTGGTTTGATTAGATCACTGTCAGGGAGGGACGGGAGGTTAATTGCTATTCTCTCTGAGTCTGGCTTGGCCAGGGAGCTCTGCTCACAACTCTGTGTGTGTGTGTGTGTGTGTGTGTGTGTGTGCAGATGCGCACGTCTGTGTGTCCCTGTACCGAGGTAAGTTCGGCTTCGGGTTGGAGGGAGGCCACGGGGCCAGGGGGTGGGTGCACAAGTTTTCTCTTCGAGTTCTGAGCCTTGTCTTGTCTGGTGTGCAGCAAAGAGCAGTACTTAACAAGCATTAAGG
The DNA here is from genome assembly GCA_007570785.1 of Antilocapra americana. NCBI lineage: Eukaryota > Metazoa > Chordata > Mammalia > Artiodactyla > Antilocapridae > Antilocapra > Antilocapra americana. The sequence continues at coordinate 667,379 of ML663006.1, forward strand.
GACACAAATAATGCCCTCTTTCTCCTCTCCGCCTATTCTTCCCTCTCTCTTTTCTTGTAAATCCCGCTCCTTGCATGTGAATAGCGGAACGGCTTCATCTGGGACCTTTAATCAGATCCCTGGTAGGCACTAGGAGGGCAAAGTACTGGAGGGATTACCTTTTATTTTAGGGTTTTTCTCCCCTAGTTTTGCCGATCCCCCCCGCCCCTCCCCCGGGCGCGTTTTCCTCCCCGGCGTTTGTTCTCAGCAGAAGTAAGTAAGGAAGGCTTACAGGGAGGGGGAGGGGAGCTTACAAACTTAAGGGGATCGGGCCCTATTCAGCAGGGCTTGTCCACAGTCTTTCTGCTTTTGTTCCCGGGCCATTCTTCAGCTGATTTCTTCACTCCAGTAAAAGCACTTTAATTCCCTTTTTAGATACGGAGAATCCGTCTTCTTCCCCTTGCTGCCCCCTCCCTCCCTCCACCCCACACACCCCATTTCACTTTCTCAGACCCTTTATGCTGCGTCCTCGTCCGCCCCAACAAAGACCTAACATCCTCGCTGCAAAGTATTTCTTTCACCGATCGAGTGAGGCTGGGGAGAATCTGGAGGAGGGGGAGGGGAGCAGAGCGCAAGGAGGAAGAGAGGGGGGCTTCTTGGGGAAGAGACGCTCCCCCGCCATGAACCAGGGCTGGGGAGACCCTTAGCTTTGGACTGTACCCCCTTTGGTCCCTGCCGCGCCTTGGATCCAAAGGAAAGGCGTGGATGCCGGCACGTGTGTTGGGAAGGACCGAGTGTGTGTGAGCGTGTGCCCGTGTAGTCTGACAGGGGCAATAGAGACATCTGAGGCATGGTGTGGGCTTGGTCAGCATTCCTGAAAGAAGCCAAGAGGTTTCCAGGAAGAGAACACAGGCCCTTCAGCCTCCATCAGAATCCCTGAGACCTCTCAGCAGAGCATCAGAGGGACCAGACGCGAGCCTGGGGCTCCTGATCTCCTGGCTAAGACCAGAGAGCATCTTGCAAAAATGTTTGAGACCTGGAGGAAAATGGCTGGCTGCAACATTAGAAAATAAAGCCCTCAGCTCCAACATGAATCCATGCAGAATTTTAAAGGCTGCACAATGTACCTTGGGTCAGCTGTCCTAATTGTTCAAATCGACATTCATAAAAATTTCACGGCATATGAAAATAACTCGTGGAGCAGGTTTCATTTTTTCTCTCCATCCGTGCCTCCCGCTCTCCCTCGTCTCCTTCCTTTCCCATGATATAAATGAACACCTGGGGACCAACCCAAATCTGGAGCATTGCTATTACTTACTATAACATACTTAACACTCCTATCACATGGACAGTGTATCGTGACTTATACTGTCTTGGTCCTCCCATCCCGATTCCGAACCTCTCCCTCCCTGCCAGAGGTAACCATCTCTTTATATTCCCCAAACAATAGTCCTTTATTTATTTATTTAATTTTTCATTTTGTAGCTACATCTGTGGGATCTTAGTTCCCCAACCAGGGATTGAACCCGGGGCCCTGTCAGTGGAAGCACCAAATACTAACTGCTGAACTGATAGGGAATTCCCATCCCTTTCTTCTTCTTTTTTTTTTTTTTTTAATAATTTTATTTATTTATTTTGGCTGTCCTGGGTCTTTGTTGCTGTGCAGGCTTTTCTCCAGTTGCGGAGAATGGGGGCTGTTCTCCAGTTGCGGTGCGAGAGCTTCTCATCACTGTGGCTGCTAGGGTGTGGACTCAGTAGTTTCGGTACACAAGCTTAGTTGCTCCGAGGCACATGGGATCTTCCCGGACCAGGTATCGAAGCCCCATCCCCTGCACTGGCAAGGCAGTTTCTTTGCCACTGAGCCACCAGGGAAGCCCTCCATCCCTTTAGTTTCAGTTCAGATTTTTCTCACTCTACAAGAACTTGCCAAGCATGCCTGCGGATGGCTGGGCAATCATAGCCGACCATCAATTCAGTGAGTTCCTTACAAGCAAACTGCAAAAGGAAAATGTGAAAAATCCTTTCAGATTTTTTGACAGCAAAACCAGGTCTCTGTCCTGCTTTTAGTTTGATTTTATAATGTGGGAAGGAGGCTTCAAGGTAAGCGTGTCCACGTGCCTACCTATCGGGAAGTGGTTCTGCCTGGAATCCTTCTTTTATGATGGAATTGTGTGCTATCTGTTATCAGCCTTAGTGTCCTCATCTATGAAATGGGAACAACTAGGCTCGGGCTTTTCACTGAGAAAAAAAAATGGGGGCAGGGAGGATGAGCAAGAAGCAATCTCCCTGAAAAATAAAGTGAGCTATTCTATCTTCTCCTCTTTCTGTGTGAGATGTGAGAGAGATGAGCCCCTTTTCAAAATGTCGACAAATTGACGCTGGGCCATTTAAGAGAAAGTGGGCCGGGGCCGTAATAGCCCAATTGGGAGTCTGAGCGGCAGAAGGGGCTGGCTTCCTCACCATGCCAGAGGATGAGCAATTACTGCCAGGCATTTTTCGGGCAAAATAGAAGGCAGAAAAATAGCAAGTAGGGGCCCCAATTATGGAGAGTCATTCTCAGGACAAAAAATGCTGTCTCATTCTTTTGCTGCAAACTGCAGTCTGTGAAACGAGGTGTGGGGCAGAGTGGTTAGAAGATGTGGAAATTTCAGTGGGGATAGATAATGTTTGGTCTTAGCCTAGAGGCTGGGCTGGGGGAGGAGTAGGATGGCTGGGTGGTTTGGGAACCCGTATGGATTGCTTCTCCCTCCTGGTTGGTCTGAGACCTGAGGGAGGCATGTCATTTTCTTCTGGTCCCCCAAATAAAAGGATCAGGGATCTTTGCCCCTCTATGCTTCTAGACTTGCAGACAGAAATGACCGTATGTCTTGAGCCACCATGAGGGTTTTAGGCAGCGGTGTGCTGGTGAAGATTTAACATCAGGCTCTACAACTCCTGCCTGCCCTCTCTGATCTGTGAGCTTGTCACTTTCCATGGTGCAAATATTCCCGTTTGACATGGTGGGACAGAGTTGGGAACCGACCACTGTTTTGTCTCTTCGACCCTCCTCTGATGTGGGCAATTGTTGTTTAGTCGCTAAGTCATGTCTGACTCTTTTGTGACCCCATGGACTGTAGCCTGCCAAGCTCCTCTGTCCATGGGCTTTCCCAGGCAGGAATACTGTAGTGAGTTGCCTTTTCCTTCTACAGGGGATCTTCCTGATGTGGGGAATTGAACCCACGTCTCCTGTGTTAGCAGGCAGATTCTTTAGTGCTGTGCCACCAGCGAAGCCCTGATGTGGGCATGTTTGGTCCTTCTATGACAAGGAGGCATTTCATTTCCCCTGCAGAAATCTCAGCCAGTGGGGTCTGAAGTCTAGTGGAGACTAGCTCCAGTAGTGGGGAGACAGGCTTCCCATTTCCTTTATTTAAGCAAATGGTCCTGGAAGGCATTCTGTACATTTGGGGGTTCCTAGCAGAACCAAGCTCCAGGGACCCAAGGCAATGGTCTCCACAACTCACCCTGGTGTTGCCTTCTTTTTGAAAATTTTTTTGGCTCTGTTTTGCAACATGTGGGATCTTAGTTCCCTGACAAGGGATGGAACCTATGCATCCAGTGAGGAGTCCAAACCACTGACGTCTTCCCTCCTTCCTGGGGTCATCAACCAATGTCCTACCTGTACACAAGGAGGAAGTGGTGGTGGTGGGAGGAGACTCAAGCTCAGCCGTGGAGTGTTATGCAGAACTGGGAAGCTACCTGTGAGACATGCACAGGGCAGCACCACTGGATCTCACAAGCAGAAAGCTGAGTGCGGGGACGGGGAGAGGAGGGAGCAAATAAGATATTTGATGCAGCATAATCCACTTATGTAAAAAATTCACGCACGCAAATAACTGGCCATTTTGCAAGGACACATTGAAAGCAATCATTAAAATGATATCTGGGAGAAGGAAATTTGGAGTGAGGATAAATGGGGAAGAAAGAGAAAAGGAGAAAGGAAAGACGAGAGGGAGGGGGAGAAAGGGCCTTCCTTATGCAGATTGAAATAAAGGAAGAAGCAGTTTGGCTGGAGATGGGAAGCATTTTGTTGTTGCTGTTCAGGTGCTCAGTCGTGTCCAACTCTGTGATCCCATGGACTCTGTCCATAGGATTCTCCAGGCAAGAATACTGGAGTGGGTTGCTATGCCCTTCTCCAAGGGATCTTCCCGAACCAGGGATCGAACCCGAGTCTCCTGCATTGGAAGGTGGATTCTTTACCTTCTGAGCCACCTGGGAAGACCTATTTGCCTTTTAATGACTGGCTTATTTGATTTTACAAAATGTCCTGAAGGTTCATCCATGTTGTAGAACATGACAAGATTCCCTTCCTGAATAACAGTCGTATGTATGTATTTACCACATTTTCTTATATATTCATTGGCTGATGGACATCTGGGTAACTTCCGTTTCTTACCCAGCTGCCTACTGTAAAAGGCTCCTTGGGGGCAGGTCTGACTCAGCCCCCGATGGGCAGGTCAACCTATGGAAGGAAGGACCCTAGGACCCTCTCTGCGGCAGCCTGAGGCTACAGCTGTCCTGACATTTACTCTCCCTGAAATGCTGCACCTCTCAGGGTCAGGTGAGGCCCGTCCAACCCCCTAGGGGACCAGTTGGCTGCTGGCTCAAGCCCCCTCTCCTAGGCTGTCACACGGCCGACACCCTCCCTCTCCTCCATGTGAGGTCTAGGTTGGATGGGGGACAATGCTAATGGTTTTCTTTGCTTTTATTCTATCTTCTGAGTCAGCATTCCCTGCAGAGAGAGCACTCTCACATCCTGGAGCCCTCACTGTGACTAGCACCCAAAGGTCTGGAGGGGGAAGGGGTCAGAAAACAGCCCTGAGTCATAGAAGGTGATGGCAATGACCTCTCGGCTCAAAGTAACAACTGCAACAATAGCAATCAGCATAACAACACCACTTTAAACATGGGTATTAGTTACTGAGTTATATTCCTAAATCCTTTAAAACATTAACTCAGTTATTTCTCACAACAATGGACAAGGTGTGGGTTAGATGGTAGAGCGGTGGCAGTGTCAGGGTTCTGAGGTTGGATAATTGCGTGGTGGTTAATTGTGGCCCCGGCTCTAAGGAAATACACACTGGAGTACTAAGGGGAGAAATGGCAAATGGTTCAACAAAGAACAGAAAATAGAGACAGATAGATGGATAGGCAGACAGATGCTGAGAAAGCAAATGTATCAAAATATTAACACTTAAAAAAAGGAAGAACAAAATGAACACTTGGGGAATATAGATAAAGGTAAACAGAGGTTCGTGGATTTATTATTCTTGTGACTTTTCAAGAGGTTTAAAACTGGTTTAAATAAAAAGGAAAAACACTAGTATGAAGGTGGCATTGTTATTGGCCCCATTTTGCAGATGGTGAAACTAAGGCATAGAGCAGTTAGGACATAGACAGTTAGGACCTGTAGGATATACTTAAGAAATGTTAGCTGTTTGAGCATTTATATTTGAGTCCAAGGCTTGTCTTCACAAAGCATGAAAATGGGCAGACATTGGCTTTGAAGGGCCCCACCTGTCTCTCCCCAAGGGCTATGTGGACCCCAGGCTGGTTCAGACAAGGCTGAGGGTGAGAAAGTGGACTCTCTCCAAGGGGCCTTGGAATCAGGCACCCTCGTCCTCCCAGCTGCAGGGCGAGTCTTTGTGGAGTTAGTCCCTCGTCCCTCCTCTGCTGAGACCTCTCCTGGGAACCCTTCGCTCCTTCTCCTGGCTCTCCCATCCTCTTTGCATAAGCAGCCCCATTGGAGGGGCCTGGCAGGCTGGGGATATTTGCCAGCAAACACGAGATGTGTGTTAAGCACTCCGCCGGCAGCTTCTTCCCACCCGGCGATGTTTGCTCAGCAAACATCACTAATTTCCCAGATTCTCAGGCTGGACTCGGGGCCCCAGAGCAAACGTCGTTCTTCAGTGGTCCCACTGACAGCTCCACATCCTCCCCTCCAACCCCCCCCACTGGCCCCCACATATATCCCCTCTTTTGTGGATTTCCTTCCCATTTAGGTCACCGCAGAGCACCGAGTCGAGTTCCCTGGGCTGGACAGTAGGTTCTCATTTGTTACCTATTCTTGTACATAGTGGCGTACATGTGTCAATCCAAATCTCCTAATTCACCCCCCTTGCTTCCCTCTTGGTGTCCATATGTTTGTTCTCTACATCTGTGTCTCTATTTCTGTTTTGCAAATAAGGCTCTCTTTACCATTTTTCTAGATTCCACATATATGAGTTAATATGCGATGCTTGTTTTTCTGTTTCTGACTTACTTCTGTCCATATGACAGTCTTTAAATCCATCCGTGTCTCTGCAAATGACACAGTTTCATTCCTTTTGTATGGCTCCGTAATATTCCATTGTGTATGTGTGGTACAAAGTCCCACCACATCTTCTTTATCCATTTCAGGTTTCACTTTAAAAGTTCTCTGGCTGCTATCTGCAGGGATTGAAAGCAAACCAGAAAGCAGGGCTGGTCCTGTGAGTGGACCCCCTGGTGTCCTGGTGAGACACAATGTAGCTTGCACCAGGTTGGCAGAGGCAATAGTTGTGGAGAGAATTGTCATCATCAGAGAGCATCTGAATGTATAGAGAGACGATCCATTAATCAATCCAGCAGTTACTGAGCACTGGCTACATGCCACACCGCACTAGGTGCTGGAAATACAGCGAGGGGACAAAGTTAGACAAGATCCCAGGCTTTCAGAGCTCAGAGACATGAAAGAAGAAATAACAGTTTTGATCAGACATGAGGGGAAAGATGCAGGTGTTTTGGCTGCCCTGAACCTATAGCCATTTCCAGAGATGAAACCCATCAGGTGGAGGAAGACCTACCACCTAACTGGGAGAAGTGCTGAAGAAAACTCTCTTTGAAGATGCTATTAATCCAGAAGTTATCCCCACCATCCTGCAATATGGCAGCCTCCTTGGAATAAGCATATGGCCTCCCAAGGTGACCACTTTGAAGGGGAAACACTCCCTTGGGATGGTTGGGTGCTGAGTCGTGTTAAAAAAGAACCAAGACTCTGAGTGGGTGGCCTCCCTCTCTCTCTGGTCTTTAGAGGAAATTAGGAGGCCTGCGGGGAAGATGGGGAGAGGCCCATTAGCTCTCTCCAGTCCTCCTTCCCTGGCTCTCAGGCGGCACTGTCTCCCCCGTGACTGATGACGAGTCATGGCAGGGGGCTGATTTAGAAGAAACGAGGCCAGGAGACCCCTCAGCTCCCATGCTGGAGACACCCCATTAATCTTTAACAAACAGGAAGTTCCAGGAAGCCAGGCGCTCAAGTAATGAGGCCTCGTTTTCCAGGACTCCCTCCAGGGAAAAGGAATTAACCACCAGAGGTCCTGTGAGCAGGAATCTGATTCCCTAAGGAAGGGGACTTCCCTGGCCATCCAGTGGTTGGGACTTCGCCTTCCAATGCAGGGGGACATGGGTTTGATCCCTGCTTGGGGTCACTAAGATCCCACATGCCTTGGGGTCAAAAAACATAAAACAGAGGCAATATTGTAACAAATTCAATAAAGACTTTAAAAATAGTCCACATCAGAAAATCTTTAAAGAAAAAAGAGCAAGGGTGAGCTTGTTCTCAGTCTCTTTCATTTGGGGCCACCTTGACTATCCCCCCACAGACTCAGGCCATCAGTATCATCAATTCCCTAATATGTCTCTCTGCGGACACTCATTTTTATTTATTTATTTGGGTTTTGTTTTCTTTTGCCTGGTTGTGCAGTTTGCAAGATCTTAGTTCCATGACCAGGGTTGGAACCTATGCCCTTGTGGTGAAAGCATGGAATCTTAGCTACTAGACTACCAGGGAATTCCCTGGACATTCACTTTTTTAAGAAAACAACTTTACTGAATAGTAATTGACTTGCAATGAGTTGCACCTATTTAAAGTATAACTGTCTTCCCAACCCAGGGATCAAACTCTGGTCTCCCGCATTGCAGGCAGATTCTGTACTAGCTGAGCCACAAGGGAAGCCCAAGAATACTGGTGTGGGTAGCCTATCACTTCTTCAGGGGATCTTCCTGACCTAGGAGTCAAACCCGGGTTTCCTGCATTGCAGGCAGATTCTTTACCAACTGAGCTATCAGGGAAACCCTTTGATACGGCATATGTCTATAAAACCATCACCACAGTCAAGATAGTAAACATATCACCTGCGAAAATTCTCTCTTTGCAATTTTCCCTCTTCCCTCTCTCCACACTCCCATCCCCAGACAGCCCCAGGTCTGCTTTCTCTCTCGGTATATATGACTTTGCATTTGCTAAAGCTGAATAGGAAAATATAACATGTAGTCTTTTTTGATCTGTCTTACTGCAGTTAGCATAACATTTGGAAGTTCATCAATGCCATTTGTGGGTAACAATAGTTCATTCCTTTTTATGGAGGAGCAGTATTCTGTCATGTGCATAGACCACAGAGTGTTTATTGATTCCTCTGCTGATGGACATTTGTAAAGCCATTCTCTATCATTTTTAAAAACACACTAAAAATGTTTATTTATTTGGCTGCATTGGGTCTTAGTGGCAGCATACAGAACCTTTAGTTGTGGTGCTTGGGCTTAGTGACTCCGAGACATGTGGTACCTTAGTTGCCCAACCAGGGATCGAACCCACATCTCCTAGCATTGCAAGGCAGATTCTTAACCACTGGACCACCAAGGAAGTCCTTCTCTCTTACATTTTAAATCAACTTTTAATTTTAGAATAGTTTGATTTACAGAAAAATTGAAAAGCTAGTACAGAGAGTTCTGTATACACCCACACTCTGTTCTCCTATTAGTATCTTTCGTTGCTTTGGTACATTTGTCACTTTCAATGAACCGATACTGATACATTATCATTAACTGAAGTCCATCCTTTATTTAGCTTTCCTTAGTTTTACCCATTGTCCCAGGATCTCATCCATGATACCACATTATACTTAACGGTCCTAACTCCTTAGGATTGTCTTGACTGACAGTTTCTCAGACTTCCCCTATCCCTCACGTGGGGTTTGTCAGATGTTTCTCTCATGACTAGATTGGGGTGATGGTCTTCGGGAGGAAGACCACAGAGGCAAAGTACCACCCTCATCACATTGTATCCAGGGTACATCAATGACCAAGACAATTTCCTGCTCTTAATCTTGATCACTCAAATGTCTTAGGGTTATAAAACTCTATAATTCTAAGATTTTAAAATTCAGTAATTCTCACACTTTGTATATTTTATTCTAAAATTTATTCTAAAATTTTATTAGCTTAATATTCTAATAATCTATGCTTCTCTGATTCTTATGCAATTATAAAGCTTTAAGGATATAAGGCACCTTAAAGCTAGCTTAAAAAAGTTATTTAGCTTAATATTCTTGTGTTCTTGTGCTCAGCCACTTAGTTGTGTCCTGTTCTTTGCAGCCCCACGGACTGTAGCCTGTCAAGCTCCTCTGCCCATGGAATTTTCCAGGCAGGAATACTGGAATGGGTTGCCATTTCCTCCTCCAGAAGATCTTCCCAGCCCAGGGATCAAAGCTGCATTTCTTGCTTCTCTTGCATTGGTAGGTGGATTCTTTATCACTAGTGCCACAAAAATTCCCAGATCTTGCTCATTACATTTTCTAAAATTTTATGATTCTTAGGTTATATAAATTAAGAGCTGCCAGGCTTTAGAGGTTCAATTTTAAAAGATTTCTCTAATTCTGAAATTTTATGGTTCCGAGTTCTTATAGAGATAGAATCTTAAGATTTTCTTGGTCTAATATTTAGAACCTCTAATTTTAAGATGCTATTGTTTTCTCTACTAAAATTCTAAAATAACGTAGTTGTGTCTCTTGAGCTGATATTCTAAAATTCCTTCACTCCAAGATTCTACGATCTCTTGCAGAATCTGCAGCTGGAGAGATATCTCTGAAACCAAATAGTCACCTTCCCAGCACTTGGACCCAGATTCTCCTGGGGCTCACCAGTCCAGTTCTAGATTTAGGTCAAGACTCAGCACCTGGCTCTGGAATAGAATTCGAAGAGCACCAGCTCTAGGTGGCCAGCTTCTCCACATCCATGAGGGGCACCTTGGGTGCACTGAAGGCTGGCTCCCATGGACCCAGGAGCTGTCACAGACATGGAGAAGCTGCCTAATTAAATGAGCAGCCACCATTTGGTAGATGACAGGTCCTCAAGAGAACACAACACAGGACCAATAAGTTGTGTTGAAGGTTTCTTAGCTGGCAGGCTCTTGTACCCGATGTAAACGGAGAGCTATTTCGTCAGACCCTTTCCTTCCATTCCTATTTCGAAATTTTGCCTGGAGCCAGTCCTTGCTAAAGGCCAATTTTCTTCCGATTTATGGTCCTTCCAGGTTGCTATCTTTGCTGGGTAATAGAGACGAGAGAGCAAAGTGGGTGATCATTTTGAGCAGGAGGGATGTCAAAGCTATTTCTTCCAAGCCTTCCAGTTTCTTCTCACTTTCCTTACAACTCTTGGAGAGGATGTATCAGGCAGGCGTTTTTCAGTTTCAAATACAGGAACCCCAATGGCTTCTAGCAACTGCAAGCTGACTTTGCTGTGCTATCAGGTTAGCAATCCCAAGAAAGAACTCTGCCAATTAGGATTGTATTTGGCTGCAGATGATAGAAAAGCAAGTTCAGTAGTTGAAACAAGCAGAGGGGGTTATTTTTTCACAGGTAACAAGAAATCCAGAGATAAAGATTGCATTTGTAATCCAGACAGGAAAAAGTAGAAGGGCAGAGAGCAAAGGGCTAACAGCCTTCTCCCAGGGTCTTGTGTTTTTCCTTGCGAATGAATGTCCTGCCAAGGACTGCCACTCATTTCATTGCCTAGAACTGGGTCACATGGCCACTCAGAGCTGCAAAAAGGTCTGAGCGAACATTTCAGTTAGCTGCATTGTGGCTTCAAGCAAAATCTGGATTCTGTGGATAAGGAAGAAAGGAAAAATGGATACTGGTAGGTGACCAGCAGCATTTGCCATACCAATAGAACCTACGTAACTGGTGGCTCAGACAACGAAGAATCTACCTGCCAGGTAGGAGACCTGGGTTTGATCTCTGGGTTGGGAAGATCCCCTGGAGAAGGGAATGGTTACCCACTCCAGTATTCTTGCCTGGACAGTCCCATGGACAGAAGAGCTTGGCAGGCTACAGTTCACAGGGTCACAAAAGAGTTGAACATGACTGAGCTACGAACACACATATACACAACTAAAGATAAAAGCAGAGAATCCTGAGGTACATGGGTTTCAGGCATGGCTGGATCCAGGTGCTCAAACAATGTTGTTAGTAATTGTGTTTCCTCTGTGTGGCTCTACTTTGGGTGGCAAAATGGCTTCTAGCAACTGCAAGCTGACTTTGCTATGCTTTCAGGTTAGCAATCCCAAGAAAGAAGGACACTCCTTTCCTAGCAGCCCTGGGGGCGTCAGACATCCATCTCTGGCTTACTCCAATATGGCTGAGCCCAGAACTTGTGGTGGAAAACATACTCGGATTGACCAGGCTTGGGGAGTGTCCTGGGGCTGCAGGTGGGGTCAGCTCCAGTGAAACCTCATGGGTGGAGACCATGGAGATGGAGGCAAGCACAACGGGGACAGGTAAGGTCATCTATTTCCACACTAGGATGGACATGGACATGCCAAATTGTTGCCTGGAAAATCCCATGGACAGAGGAATCTGGCGGGCTACAGCCTATGGGGTCCCAAAGGGTCAGATGGGACTGTGCGACTAACACTTTCAGGTTTTTTTTTTCAGGAGTGCTAAACATGGGCCGATCATCTCTCTATATGCTTTACATGCATGTTCTCATTCATCCGCCTCACAACAGCTCCATGAGTAGGTAAGATGATGGAGGTTGGGGAAAAGGAAGTTCTCTGTTTTTTCTCCGTATTTTCTCCATTACTTCCAATGAAGGTCAATAGAGGATCAGCAAAGTTTCTGAATGCTGAGTCATAAGTCAGAAGAGTTGGGTTTCATTCAGTCATCACATATTCCTTATTCTTCCTGTGTGATTTCAAGTTCATCACATCCGTCTTTAAAGACCTCAGTAGCCCTCTGGGAAAGGTGCAGACCTTCCTAAAACCCTTTCATCCTTAAGACTGTTGGCTCTGAGGTCAGACACCTTTGTTTCATTCTGCTCTCTGCCGCTTCCCAAACCTGTGGCCTTGGATAATTCATCTCTCCATTTGGAACCTCCGTTTCCCCAACCTCCACCAATCTACCTACTCATAGAGCTGTTGTGAGGAGGATGAATGAGAAGATGCATAGAAACCAGGTAGCGAGATGCTTGTCCCATGTTTAGTATTCCTGAAAAAAAAAAAAAAGTGAAAGTGTTAGTCGCACAGTCCTGTCTGACTCTTCGAGACCCCATGGGCTGTAGCCTGCCAGGCTCCTCTGCCCATGGGATTCTCCAGGCAACACTTTGGCAGGAGTCATTATCACCATCATCCTGGTTATTATTATTATTACCAGCCTCAGGCCCCTGCCCCAGGAAGATTCCCACAGAGTCTCAAAGCGTCATAGCAATGTAGAACAGACCCTCAAACACAGTTCCCTTTGCCTACCTCTCATCTCACCTCCAACAGCCAAATGCCTTTTCCAGCTTTTGCTTGGGTTGTCTCCCCCTCATCATAGCTTGGGGGACAGTGGCTGACCCCTTCTTTAAATTCATCTCTCTCCGTGTTCCAGGAGGGCCATCCCTGTTGGAAAAAAATGACTCACAAAAGATCCCTCAGCAGCAATTATCTAAATGGGAGGCTGGGAGGGGGAGAGCCATTTAGAATCCACTTCATTGCGGGATTAGCTAATTAATTAACGGTTTCACTGACAACTCGTCGGAGAAGTGTGTGTTAAACAGGAGCGCAGTGGGGCGTGATTTATAGACTTTGACACCCCCATCCCCAGCCTCTCCAGCAAAGCCCCCTCCCTCCCACTCACCCCACGGCCCCCACCCTTTTGCTCACCACCGCCCCCAAGAGCAGGGAAGCCTGGGGACCCTCTGGGGAGCTCCCTCTGAGGTTCTGGGGTTGGGCTGCTGGCTGGGGGAGGGCGGGGCACGTGGGGATGACAGAAGGGCGGCCGGGGAGGGAGTGGTGGACTGGGGTGACAGGGAGACAATGAAGAGATAACAAGACAGCTGAGGCTCCAGGGGTGGCTGCATCTGCCCCTTGCCCCCAGCCCAGAGCCACTCCATCTGTGCCCGTCCCGGCACGCAGGGTCCCGTAGGCACCTGCCGGTCACTGCTACTCCCCCCCACCTCCCAACAGTCCGGGGCTTTTCAGAGCCCCGTCCATACTATTCGTGGAAAAGAGAGCTCTGTTCAGGGAGACTGGAGACTGGGCTTCAACTTTCACTTGGGAAGGAGGTTTTCAGAGGACTTTAGATGAGAGAAGATGAAGGGCAGGGTGCGAAACAGGGTGAGAAAGACAGGAGCCAGAAGTAGGATGGTGTACATTCTCACCAACTTCCTGCATCGAGGCTTCCTCAAATGCGTCCCACAGGCCACCTGCACGAGCATCACCTGGACGAGACGGTGGGTCAACCCTAGGCTCGACCCGCGTGGAGCGTACACCAGCCCAACATCAAACTCAGCTGTGGGGCCAGGTGTATGCAGTGTTAGCACCCTGATTCTGAATGCCAGGAAAGCGTAAGTGTCTGACCAGCGCTTTTGCTAAAGGAGACCACCAATTTGGTCCATACAGTGAGCCTGGTAAAGCCCAGGTCTGTATTCTAGCTTTGGATTCTCTTTCCTACCATGGAAATTCTCAGCCGGCTGCAGGGTGGATGTGGGGGCCCTGGGGTTGTAAGACGAATGTTCTATGAGTAGACAGATAGGCAGGCATTTTTTGGGGAAGAGGTTCTGGAGCGTCCATAGATGCTCTTAAGCTGTGGGTGAACTTAGAAGGGGTGCTTAGTTTGCTTAGTGACTCAGTTGAGTCTGACTCTTTGGGACCTATTGGACTGTAGCCCGCCAGGCTCCTTTGTCCATGGGATTTTTCAGCCAAGAATACCGGAGTGGGTTGCCAATTCCTTACCCAAGGGATGGATCTTCCCGACCCAGAGATCGAACCCACATCTCTTGTGTCTCCTGCTTTACAGGCAGATTCTTTACTCGCTGAGCCATCAGGGAAGCCCCCAGAAGAGGTGAAACATCTTCAGATTAGCTTCTCTGAGACTGAGTTTCCTTCTCCATGATTCTGGAAGAATCATTCGAGTCCTTCATACCATAGACCAATGTGAGTGAGGACACCAACAAAGAGATGCTTCCCAGGGCAACCCATGAGGCACCCCTGCATCCCCGCAGGGCTTTTTCCATCCGTCCTCCATTCTCTCCCTGCTCCCACGAGCACCCCCACACTGAACGGGAGCCCCCTTTCTCAGTCATTAGGGGTTTGTTCACCAGGTGTTGAGAGAGGAGGCGCCTGGGTCATGTCCACCAGGAAGGTCCTTTCTCCAAGGAGATGGACTATGCTGTGGGGATCTTGATGGAAACCACCCCGCCAGGGGGATGGGGGGATGGAAAGAGAGGAAAGAGGTCCATGTCTGTCCCACTCCAGCACAGAGGCTTCTGAAAAAGGACTTGGAGAATCCATGGTGCCTTGTGTGGTGGGAACCATTGTCCCCACTGTATCGATGAGCAGAGACATTAGATTAAGTGGCCACATTAGTGAATAATGGAGTTCAGTAAATGTTTTACATATATGTAAACGTGCATGTTATATATGTATTATGTGTGTGTATGTGTGCTAAATGCAGTAAAAAATGTATATCCTGAAAGTAGAGCAGTTCCTGGCACACAGCTTGGACTCAGTAAATGTAATTATTATTTTGCTTTATGTATCTACAAAGCAGACCCCACTAGGAGCCCAATGTTCACAATGGCTCCTTAAGGAAGGTAGTAGAATGCTTTCCATCGTCCAGGAGAAGATAGGCACAGAGGGGGTCAGAGGCTCCCCCAAGGTCACACAGCGGGTGCTGGTGGAGCTGGATGTTTGGACCTGGGCGGAAGGGGTAGGCGGGCGGCCAGAGTCTGACATCATCATTGCCAGATCTAGACCCCATTTTGCTGGGAAGCCTGTGTGAGCGTCAGGCCTGCTCACTCTGCCTCAGCTGTGGACCCCTTCCAGGCCCAAGTTTCAGCCTCGCAGACCGAGTCAGGTATCGAAATCCCTCCTCTGAGTCCGCAGGTGGGGAGGTGAGGCTCAGAGAGGGACAGGGGCTTGCCCCGGGTCACACAGCCCACCAAGGGCAGGGCGGGAGGAGACCCTTGACCTCCCGCTGCCCTTGGCCCTCCCCAGCTCAGAGTTCAAGGATGCCGAGAGGACCAGACGGGTTAAAATCCACCCAAACGCGGACCGGCAGCCCCAGCCGCCCCCGGCCCGGGCTCAGTCCCAGACCGCCGCCCCCACCGCGGGCCGGCCCGCATCTGGGCGCAGGGAACAGATTTCCCGTTTCACACAGCGCACAATGGGCCGCCTCAAAGGCGCGCCGCGGGCATTGTTCGGGCCGGCGCCCGCGCGTCCTACCTCCGCGCGCGAATTAACCCCCGTCACCCTCGCCATTGTCGCCGCGCACTTCGGGGCCGGCCACAAAGGCGCCAGAAAACCCTGCCGTGTTCGGAAGGATGGGGGTGGGGGGGGGTGGGGTGGGGGGGGGGGGCGGCCGGGACGGGAGGGGGGGGGGGAGGGGGGAGGGGAGAGGCTGGAACAAGCAGCAGGGGCACAGGCAGGATGGGGGAGGGCTAAAGCATGGGAGTTGGGGTGCAGGCAGGATGGAGGTACTGGATATGGGAGTGGGGGTGCGGATCAGAGCCTGACATCATCACTGCCGGATCTAGAGACCCCATTTTGCTGGGGATTGGGGAGCGGCTGGCGCAGGGGCGGGGCACAGGCAAGAAAGAAGGGGCACTTGGAGCCCAAGGGTGGGAGGGCAAAAGTGAGGCGGAGTGGGTGGGGCAGGCAGGATGGAGGGTGCTTGGAGCGGAGGGAGGTGGCTGGCCGAATTGGGGAGCGGGGCGCAAACCTGCTCTCCTATCCACACCCCCGTCTTTGGGCTACATTAGCTTTCTCTCTCTCTCTCTCTCTGTTCCTCCCTGCCTCCCTCCTTCCCTTCCTTTCTCCCTTCTCTCTTTCTTCCTCTCTCCGTTCTTTCTCCCTCTGCCAGTGACTGTCTCCCCGTCTCTCTATCTCTCTGTCTCTCCACCTTTGTGTTTACATTTCTTTGCCTCCCGGTTATTCCTTTTTATTTCGCTTTACCTCTCTGATTATTTGACTCTTGTCTCTGTTTCCATCTCTGGGCCCATGTCTGTGTTTCCCACTGTCTCCATCTCTCTGCCTCTCCGATTCTCTTTCTCTTTGTTTCTGACCATCTTACTCTGTCTCTCATTGCTGCTTTAATTCTCTGTTTCTGTGAATGTGCCTGTCTGTCCATCTGTCTCTCTCCAGGACAAAGAAGGATGCCCTTGGTGGAGACTCTCAGCCCCTGCAGTTGGATTGCTGCCCTGTCCCCTGTCCCCCTCCTCCCACAAACAGTTGTGTTGACCTCTCCGGAAAGAAGGGTGTGGGTGTGGGCTTCATGGAGCCCACTGTACAGATGGGGAAGCTGAGGCTCAGAGGTGTCAGTCCAGTGATTATATGCCCTGCCCTATTTTCCTGAGTCAAATATTCAGAAAAATAACCAAGTTGTCCAAGAGTGACCTCTAGCACCCTGGGACATTGTCCCTTCTCACCAGGGGTCTGTGTTTTGGGTCTCCCAGCTAGGCAGGCAGGCAGGCCCCTAGGTCCCCAGCCCCCAGCCTTGGAGATAGCTCTTGGAGACCCCAACTCACCATCTCCTACTCAGCTCTTAATGCCTCCCAGACCGATCCTGTGCTTCTGCTGGGGTGAGCCCTCCTCTGGGGCCTCCCACTGCACTGTGGGGGGGGGTGGGGGGGTGGGGAGGGGCAGGATTGAGGAGGGGGCACCCTAGCTGGGGTGGTGGCACTGATTCCCCCCCTGGAGAGAGACAGCCCCCAGCCAGGCCTGCTGCGGGTTAGATAAGGAGCAAAGCCACACAGCTCATCCTCCTTTTTTGTAATCTCCTCCACCACCATCCCTCCCCAGCACCGACTCCCCCAGTTTTTTTTTTTATATCATCTTTATGGCTTTGGAATTATCTGGGCTGACACTGCATTCATTTAGCCAAGGGCAGGTGGGGTCACAAGAGACAACTTACTCATATGTGTATATATGCTCTGTGTCCCCCTGCCCCCACTCTCTAGTGGGGACTTTGGAAAAGAGGGAATAAGGAAACTGGAGGAGAGGTTGGGGACAACCAGCTGAGGGCAGAAAAGAGATTTTGAGTGCCAGAGACCCTGTGGTGACAGAGGCCAGTTCTCAGCCAGCCATGGCTGAACCTCTGCCCTCCACCCTGCTCACCCCATGCCCCTTTGAGGAGGAGAATCATCTAATGTTTAATTAAAGAGGCACTGGATAACAAAGGAAGTGAGTTTTAATAGGAAATATTCCTTCCTTCCTTCCCTCTTTCCTTCCTTCCTTCCCTCTTTCCTTCCTCAAAATAGACCTCAAATTTCAGAACATGGATTTAATTGTCACCTCGGTTGAGTCCTGTGTGAGGCTGTGTGACCTTGGGCAAGTGGCTTCACCTCTCTGAGCCTCAGTGTCCCCATCTGTAAAATGGGGACAACAGTAAAGCTCACCTTCTTTCATGTTATGAGGGTTAAATGAAAAGTTAATGGCACTGCTTGGCAGTCACTGAGTATATATGAAGGGCAGTATCATCACTGCCCTTAAAAGTGATTGCTTTTATTACTTGCTCTTTGCTTGCTATTTGCTAGGGGTGCCCAGAGACAACTTACACAGCCTCTGCCCCCAAAGGTGCTCTCTGACATGAAAGAATGGCCCTCCTTTCAACCGAATTAGGGTTTTTGTTTTTGTTTGTTTTGGCCATGCACAGCTTGTGCGATCTTAGTTCTCCGACCAGGGATTGAACCCTCGCCCTCTGCAGTGAAAGTACCCAGTCCTCACCAATGGATTGCTAGAGAAGTCCCCCAAGTTGTTTTTCTTAAATAGTTTTTTATTTCTGGACAGGAACACAGGTATGTTCACAGTGCTTAAAAGTGATTCCAAACTTCTGAAGCAGATAAATTACAGGTGGATTATTCTCATCACCAAATGATCCACTATAGGGATTTTTGAAGTGGTAAAGAAGACTGGAAGTGTGGAAATGTTAGCTGGAGCTCACTCAGTCTGGCTCCCCTCTGGAGCAGTTGATGGTGGGGAAATGAAACAGGATCTGGCCTGAGATAGGAGCTCTGGGTTTGCCCATCCGACTGACTGGGCAGTTGGGGGCAGATGGCTTCCCTTCTGAATCTAGTTTGCCTACCTGCATGATTGGTAGACCAGATCACATGTCTGCAGCTGTCTCACCTTCACCCTTGGCCATGTGCTTTTGTTGCTTTGCTGGACAACCGTTTCCCCTCTGGCCTCTCTGCTTCTTCTCCTCCCCTCTCCCCTGTCCTCTCCCTTCTCCGAATCACAGCCACAGAGATCTTCCAAAAACCTGAATTAATTTCTTCTGGTGAAAACCTTCAAAAGCTTCCGCTTATCTTCAGAAACCTTATTTTGGCCTTTGAGGCTCTCCATGACCTGGCCAACTCGTCTCACCTCCTCCCACTCCCTACCTTGCCCACCTAACTCCATCTGCTTCAACTCATTTCTACCTCAGGACCTTTGTGCTTGCTGGTCCTTTCTGGAACACTTTACCCCTGGCCACCCTGGCTCTTTCTTGTCCTTAAGTTCCCAGTTGAAATGTCGCCATCTCATGACCACTCAAGCCTGTAGACCTGTAATATTCACTCTGTCCTCTTTATCTTTATTATCTTATTTGTTCTTGGCACTATCTGATGCTATCTTGCACCCTTTGCTTGTTTCATGTCTGTTCCTCCCATCAGATTGTCAGCCAAGGGCAGGAAGCGGATCTGTCTTGTTCAGTAGGCATCTCAGTAACTCAGAGAGGACCTGCTGCATAGCAGGGCTCAACGAGCATTTGTCAAATCAGCCATTGAACCCTGATGATTCAACACACTACTAGATGCATTTTTAGTTATTTATAAGTGAGTGAGTGGTTTCCTAACTTTTGCAAAACAAAATATGGCAGGAATTCGGTTACACAGGACAGTTTCCTTGGGCACTCGCTTGCAGGCTGGCATGCTGCCTTGGAGCAGGGATCGAAAGAGTGGGTTCCTAACCTCCCCAGGGTGACAGGTGACTCTCAGCCAAGCCCGGTCAGTTGCAGCTCAGGAAACATTTACTGAGGTCCTGTTGTCGGCAATCTTTTTAAAATAATATCTTAGTTTTATTTTTGGCTGTGCTGGGTCTTCCTTCCATTCAGGCTTTTCTCTAGTTTCCCTGGCTTCTCCTTGCAATAGCTTCTCTTGTTGTGGAGCACAGACTCAATAGTTGTGGCACACGGGCTTAGTTGCTCTGCAGCATCTGAGATCTTCCCCGATAAGGGATCGAGCCCATGTCTCGAGCAGCATTGGCAGGCTGCTCTTTACCACTGAGTCACCAGGGAAGCCCCTGTTGCTGGCAGTCTTGATGACAAATTATTGTTTTCCTTTGCAGGACCTGGGCCTGCCTGCCATGAGTCCTGTGATAGAAAAATGGTCACCAGCAGCTGGACTGAACGGTCTCCACAAGTCAGCTTGCCGGCAGAGTTCTAAAGTGATTTCTGTCAACCAATAAACTGGAGATGCAGGATGAAATAAAGCTCTCGGAGAGGCTCATGGGAAATGCCGAGGGTCTGAGGAGGAAGCGGGAGGCTCTGAAAAGATAAGGCTGAGATGAGAGGAGAAAATGGTAGGCAAAGAGATTACAAATTTAGTCCCTTGTTCGGGGAGGTGAGACTGGGTCTTTGCTTTCTGGTTCTCTTGCTTTCAATTGATTCTGAGACTCTCAGAAGACATTCGCCTGATCACCTTGAAAGGATCATAGAAAGTAGATGTTGGAAGGGACCATTATTTATTGAGGGCCTAGTATGTTCTGGACCCACATAAACTATCTTATGTGATTTTCTCTAGTCATCACCATAGCCAGTGCCAGAGTTTGGTGTCCTCATTCCAGGGACCAGGAAACAGGCTCAGAAATGCTGAGTGGTTTTTCTAAGGACACACAGCTCATGAGTGCTGAAGCTGGGATTTGAACTCAAGTTTGTCTGGTTCAGTGCTTGCTTTTTTCATGATATCTCGATGTGTCCTCAGCTTGGAAATGAAGATAACAGAGATGTTGGGAGGGAGGAGGGCCCAAGGAGGAATGATGCTAGACACTGTGATCACGGTGATAAGATTTGGGAGGGCTGGATGGAGTAGGGGTTTGGCTCCTAGAAGGCATCCGGCATCCATGTTCCCTGTCCCACTCCACCCAGTCCTCTCTGCCCCGAGTCCGGAGCCTCTGCTGGGGGAGGTAGGGAGCGGGGAACTAAGCATCATGTAATTGCCCTGGCTCTTCTGTGAAATTTGTTTCGGGACACATTAGTTCCGGTGAATTTAGCTGAACAGCGGGGAGCCCTGAGAAATGATTTGCAATTAGCCGCAGCCCCACGGCCCCCCGCTGGGACGTGAGACTTGGGTACCAAGTGGGGAATGGCCAGGGGGTGGGGCTGCCGCCCAGTGGCCGTGGAGATGGTGTGGCAGTGGCTGAACTTGAACGTCTCAGACCTGACTGCTCTCTGAGCCTGGTGGGGCCTGACTGGAGCTGAAGTAGGGACAGTTTGCTCCCAAATGGTCAAGGTCAAGACCTAGTCAGGCCAGAGGGGCATTAGGAATGATCAAGACTGCTCTTGCCCTTCATAGAGGGGGTGCTGGATGGGGCTCTGACCATGGCACAATCCTACCTCTGTGGGAATGGTACCCGGAACATCTCTGCAAGTCACTGTGCTCTCGGCACTGTGCTGGGTACTTCCCCTCTGATCATAAATCCTCCCTAACAGGGAGGCAGGGAGATGACTCCTATTTGCAGGTAAAATGGATGTTCGGAGAAGTTATGGGATTCTTGCAAGGTCACTCCAGAAGTGGCAGGAGGAGGACTTGAACTCTAGCCTGTTGGACTCTCCAGGTCATTACAGCTGCCTCTTACAGTGACCTCCAAGGGGAGGCAGAAGAGGGTGGTGATTAAGGCCAACCAGGTACAAGTCCCAGCTCTGGCTGTGTGACCTCCACCAGGTGACTTCTGCTCTCTGAGACTGAATTCCCTCATCTGAAAAATGAGGCTACTACTGCCCATGTCATAGTGTTGTTTCTAGGTTTAAATGAGAATATAAGGCATTATGGGAGCAGACAAGACTCAGTGAATGACAGATGTTATTACGTCCTGATCAAGCTTTACTGGAGAAGAGAGAAGCATCTCGTGGGGTCTGGGGAGTGGGCTGCCTGCCCTCCTCAGTATAGTCAGTCTGCTCTGCCCCAGAGGCTCTGAGTGGGTGTGGAGATGATCAAGACAGCCCGGCCTCGCATGAACACTCCCTAATGCTCCTGGAGTGAGCCAGGCAGGTGTGACAGTGAACCATCATGGCATGCCGAAGTGAGCTGAGGTGGTCAGGGAGGGCTTCTAGGAGTTGGTGACCTTGATCCAGAATTGTCCCTGTTATGACTATGAGATGATTATATTGCACCCGCCCCCCCGCCAGGGGATGCCCTTCCCATTGTGTTTCATGTCATACAACACTGCAACTCTCATTTTGATAAACTCTTGTCCCATGCCAGGCACTGTTTTAAGCTCCTTACAAATATTTTTAGCTCATTTGTTCTTTACTTAATCTTACAAGGTGAGTCCTATTATAAACCCATTTTTATTTCTTTGTGGGTCTTTTTTTTTTTTGGCTGCACCATGCAGCATGGGGGATCTTAGTTCCTGGACCAAGGATTGAACCCATGCCCGCTGCAGTGGAAGCATAGACTCTGAACTACTGGACCTCCAGGGAAATCCCTAGGTCCACTTTTCAATGAAGAGGAAAATAAAGCAAGGACAGCTTTTTCTCTCTGGTCACACAGTAAAAGGTGTTGCTGGGAATCAACCCAGGCCTAGACAGTTCTCGAATCACCCTAACCATTGCACCTCCTACCTACTTCCCCAATGCCTTTCTTTTTCCTTTCTGCTGATCCCTTGCCACTCGTTGTGCTCCCATGAAAGAACCAGGCAGGGCAAGACAGTCAGTCATGCTCCCCACATGTCATGAGAACCCTGGGTAGTGATCAGGAGTGGCAGGGCCCCCATCTATAGTCTGACTTCAAAGCCAGCTGGCTTCCTTTTAGGGGTGAGATGTGGCCAAGCATTTTGCTAAGTGTGAGCCCAAGACCCTGAGGATGTTTAGGGATTCTCCTGTGAAGAGGAAGGCGTGGCTGTTGGCTGTCAGCCGTCACTCCTCCTGCTCCTCCTGACATAGCTCCTGGCACATAGTAGGCCTTCAGCAAACTGAACTTGGCCATCTCAGGGAAAACGTTTCCCATCTCAGAGACTTGCCTGGCCCCAGCTGGTAGCAAGGATGAGAAGTACATGATCTGAAAGCAAAGGTGAAGGAAGGAAACCAGCATTTCTGAAACTGCCTCTTCTGCATTACTCGGTTTTGCAAGAAAAAGCCAGGCAGTTGGAGCTGGGGGCCTTCATGGAACATGGAGTTATCTGTGAGCTGGGGTGATCAGGGAGTGCTTCTGGGAGGAGGTGACCTTGATCTCGAATTGTCTCTTAGGATTGGGGGCTCCACATGTCACACCTCCAAGGCGCTTTCACTTCTGTTCCTGTCCCAGACCAGAGAGGTAGGTCATTCCTACAAATAAGAAAACTGAGGACCTGGCTTCCCTGGTGGTACAATGGGTAAGAATCTATCTGCCAATGTAGGGGACATGGGTTCAATCCCTGGTCTGGGAAGATCCCACGTGCCATGGAGAAACTAAGCCTGTGTACTGTTAACTACTGAGCCTGTGTTCTAGAGCCTGAGAGCCACAACTACTGAGCCTACATCCTACAGTAGGCACAGTAGCTACATTCAGTAGTTGTAACTACTGAAGCCCATGTACCTAGAGCCTGTGTTCCACAACAAGCCACCGTGATGAGAAGCCCTCACATTGCAACCAAGAGTAACTCCCACTTGCATCAAGTAGAGAAAGCCCCTCAGGCAGCAATAAAGACCCAGAGCAGCCAATAAAAAAAATAAATCTTGAAAGAAGAAAAGAATGCTGAGGACCAGTTGATTTGGTGCCTTGCAGCTAAAATGTAGGATGCCCACCTGTCCCGATTTGCCTAAGACTGTTCATTTTAGCACTGAAATTCCAGCATCCCAGGAAACACCTCACTCTGGGCCAACTGGAATGATTGGTCACTCTCATTGTAAGCAACTGGGCTGGGATTTGAACTCAAGGCCAGCCAACTCCCCTCCGCCCCCTCTCCCCCAGGACCCGCCCCCCCCCAGCCCTTCCCACCCTGTTCCTCCTCCTCTTCTGAATTCATCAGCCCTGGTCCCCCTGGTCCCCAGAGTGCTGCCCTGTCCCACGCCTTCTGCGGATTTCCCCAATGCCCAGGGCTGTGCTTTCTCTCTTTCTGGCTCCTTATCTTCCCTTGTCTTCTTGTGGAAGAAGAGATAAAAGTAATTCTTATGGCCGCGTCTCCACCGGCAGCGGCTGGCCCGTCCCCCTCCTGCCGTATTTCCCTGGCCCGGCCAGATAAAGGGTTAGGCCTAAGCACATGTCATTTTCTTTGTGTGAAATCAATATTCAGCAAAGTTTATCTGCCCCACATAGCAGGAAGTGCTAATTTCATCCGCGTCAATTATTTTGATGAATGTTCATAAAGCTCAGGGTGTGAGAAGTAGATAAAAGAATTACCGGAATAACGCACACGTACTACACACACACACACACACACACACACACACACACACACACACACACAGTCACCCAGGAGTTCACACTGGGGCACAAACTGGGCGAGGAGAAGGCGTTAACTGACAGCTCTCCCATCTGCCCAGCATGTTGACCATTCAGAACATCTCGGGAAGATGGAACTGGGGTTGGATCCGCACCAAGGTGTTGGCAGTCTCTGATTTGTAGGATAGCACAGTGGTTTTTGACCTTGGTGATTTTGACCCCTAAGAGACATCAGGCAAGATCTGCAGACATTTTTGGTTGGGGATGAAGATGCTACTAGTATCTTGTGGGTAGAGACTAGGGAAGCTGCTAAACATCCTCCAATGCCTAGATCCCATCACAGAGAATTATCCAGCCCAGGTTTCAGTGGTGCTGAGGTTGAGAAATCCTTGAATCAATTTTTTTTTAAATTTAAAATTTAAAAAGTATTTCTTTGTAAATCTAGAGCTCTCATTTCTAGCCTCATTTCATGACAAGGAAGTACCTGTGCATTCATACATATAGTTTTTATTTATTTTTTAACATTAGAATTATTTTTTTACATTATTTAATTTGTTTTTATTTCTTGGCTGCACCACGTGGCATGTAGGGTCCTATTTCCCCAACCAGGGATCAAACCCACACTCCCTGCCTTAGAAGTGTGGAGTCTTAACCACAGGACCACCAGGGGAGTCCTATACATATAGTTTTTAAAAGACAGAATTAAGACACCAGAGATGAGATGCTAAATGCAAGAATAAAACTCTGTATTTACTTAGGCAATTTCATCTCTTTGGTGATCCCTTGGGGAGTTTACAAAAATAAAATAAAGATAAATGTGTTTAAAAAAATACTTGGCCTGATAGGAATTTTCACAGCCTGAACGCCCCTGGCCAGGCAATTGTCACACCGAGTGGAAATGCATAGTGCTTGCTGGGAACTGATTCTGAGGTTTGAGAATCTTTCCTGGAGGTGTGTGTGTGAATGTGCAGGCACCTGCACTTGGGCACCCCTGGCACGTGAGAGTGGAGTCACCCATCTTCCTTGCTTGTTTGCCATTTTGAGCTGAGCACGAATACAGACCCAGAGGACCCTCTTATTTCTGCTTTATTGTTGTTCAGTCATGTCTGACTCTTTCTGACCCCATGGCCTGCAGGTCAGGCTCCTCTCTTCTCCACTATCTCCCAGAGTTGGCTTAAATTCATGTCCATTGAGTCAGTGATGCTATCTAACCATCTCATCCTCTGCCACCCCCTTCTCCTTTTGCCTTCAGTCTTTCCCAGCATCAAGGTCTTTTCCAATGAGTTCTTTGCATTGGGTGGCCCAAGTATTGGAGCTTCAGTGTCAGCATCAGTCCTGCCAATGAATATTCAGGGTTGATTTCCTTTAGGATTGACCGGCTGGATCTCCTTGCAGTCTAAGGGACTCTCAAGAGTCTTCTCCAACACCACAGTTCAAAAGCATCTCTTCTACTTAACAGCAGCCAAATATGAACATCCTGTGTCCAATAGCACTTCTTAAACTGTCATGTACTCTCGGATCACCTAAGGATCTTATCAACTTGCAGTCTGATTCTGCAGGTCCGGTGAAGGGCCCGAGACTGTGCGTTTCTCACCAGCTGCTGGGATAGTCAGGCTTCTGACTCACGTTTCATTGTGAGGTCAAAGGATGTGCTACTGCTGTCAAGGTTGGTTAACATCTTGATCACATTTTAGTCTATCTCTGGGCGTAGCAAAAATACTTGCAGGTAAATATTTCTAAATCATCCGGGTCCAGGAGACCATATAGGGACAATGTCCTTGACTGTTAGCAAGCAGTGGGCCAAACAATTATGACTTCAGTTAGACTTCTTGGGCTCCAGTTTCTGCATCTTGCCTTACTTTGGGCATTACTAATTTGGGGGGATTTATTTTTTATTCTCACTTTTCCAACAGATGCCTGTTTTGTTTGATTGCTGTACCCCCAGTCCCTAGGATAGTGTCTGCCTTATGCACATCCTTAATGCCTATTTATTGACTAAATCCATGTGCCTTAGTTGTCTTACCTGTAGAATGGGCAGGATAACAATGATACCAGTTCCATAGGGTCGTTTAAGTACTCACCAAATTTTGGTGATTATTATTATTACTATCATTGTTACCATAACTATCATCACTGATAGCTCTGTTTGGCCTCCATGCGTATTGTACCAGTTACTATAGCTGCCTAACTAAAAGACCCCAAACATAGTGGTTTCAAACAATCCCAGGTGGTCCAATGGTTATGTACCCACCTTGCAATGCAGGGCACATGGGTTCAATCCCCAGTCAGGGAAATGAGATCTCATGTACCTCGGAGCAACTAAGCGTACTTATGGCAACTACTGAAGCTCGCGAGCTCTGGAGTCTGCAACCCACAAATAGAGACCCCAGGTGCCGCAACTACTGAGCCTGCAAGTCACAACCTGAGAGTCCATGCACCGCAATGAAAGATCCTGCAGGCTGCAACTAAGACCTGATGCAGCCAATTAATTAATTAAAAAAAATAACCCCAGATTTTGTCTGGTGGGAATTCAGACAAGGCAGAGTGGGGATGGTTTGTCTCTGCTCCATGCTGTCTGGGATCATGGCTGGCGACCCTTGAAGGCAGAATATAACACAGCAGCTACGGGCTAACCTTACCTGGAAACATCTTCAACTCACATGTTTGAAGACTGAGCTGGGGTGACTCAGAAGACAGGTCCGTTGACTGGAGCGCCTGTACATGGCCTCCTCATGTAACCTTGGGCTTCCTCACAGCATGGAAGCCTCAGGGTAGTCAGACAGCTTATGTCGTGGTCAGCTGGCTGGCATTTTATGACCTAGCATGGGAAGCCACACATTGCTTCTGCCCTACTTGATTGGTTGAAACAGTCACATGCCCACGCAGATTGAAGAGACAGGACATAGATGACCCCCACTCAGTGGAGAGGTGTCAAAGAATTTGGGGACCATGTGTTAAATTGTCCACTGAGAAATCTGATATATGCACACTGTGTAATCAGTTTTATTTTCTCAGGATTTGAGACCACGAAGGCAAATGCCTTTTCTGTCTGTCCCACCTAAACTATGCATCATGGATGAGGGGCTACATGCAATGTTGTGCTCTTACTGCATGCTCAGTCGTGTCTGATTCTTTGAAACTCCATGGACTACAGCCTGCCAGGGTCTTCTGTCCATGGGATTTCCCAAGGAAGAATACTGGAGTGGGTTGCCATTTCCTTCTCCAGGGGATCTTCCTGACCCAGGGATCGAACTCGCATCTCCTGCACTGGCAGTTGGATTCTTTACCACTGAAATGTTGTGTAAGGATTCTTTTAACTCTATTCAAGTCAGCCTCCAGGACTTTAGAAAACACCCCACCTTCTTACAAAAGTCAGCAGCACTTTTTTTTTTTAAACAAATATATCTGAGGACGCTCCTTCTAGGAGGAAATGCTGAGTGTCGATCACATAATATATGATGTTGTGAGCAGATGTCATGATATTATATGATAAAATATTATGAGCAGATGATATGCTATTTATTATGAGCAGGTGATATATGATGCCATATTACGATTATGGATGATGATGTATTGTGTATCCTGGCATATGCAGGAGATTATGTATTCACACGCTCTGGCGTGAAGAGTCTGATTTAAGAACTTCCTTCGACTTACCTACCTCTGGCTCTGCCAGTCAAAGTTTCCTTCACTGAGTGGGACAAAGGATCAAAACCCTTCAATCCTGGCCACTAAGCTATGTGTGGATTTGGGATTTCTGGGGATTTCAGGCCCAGGGGTCATAAATTCTGAGCATCCTGCCACTTGCCCAAGGCTTTGGGTCTGCAAAAGCTGTATCTCAGAAATGTTTGTAGAAGGAGTAATATGGAGGATGAAATTGCTATGGGCCAATGGCTGGTCCAAGGTATATAAAGAAAAAGCTGGATGTGCTCACAATCTTGAAACCAAATTATAAGGAACAAGAATGGAATCAAAAGGGAATGTGAGAGTCAGAGCAGGAAACCTTCAGAGGTCATTTTATCAAAGCACCTGTTGGGTGAATACCAATGTAAATGCTGTAGATAAACAATCACCCCTCTCTGATTTGGAGGCATGGAGGGAGCAAAGAAGGGCTTGAATGAGGAGAAGGTCTGAAAACTAAATATCCTCCAATCAATAAGAAATCAATTTCCTTCATATAAAATTCTAAATGAAGACCTTGAATTTCTAAATTCAGAGATAACTGGGAAATAGCAACTGCAGAGGTAACAAGGTACAGTGCCTTGGGATGAGGGCTCTGGAGGCAGGTGGCATAAAGTTCAAATCCAAGTTCAGTCTCTGGGTAACCTCAAGCAGGTTATAGAATCCCTTGGGGCCTCCATTTACACATCTGTAAAATGGACATAAGGACAATTCCCATCTCACAATATGTTTTTGAAGACTGAAGAGAGGTAAAGTGCTTTGGGCAGTGCTTAGCATGTATGAAGCACTTAGCAAATTTCTATATTATTACCTATTTAATCAACAGTTAAAATACTACACTCCTTGGAAGTCCCTGGTAGTCCAGTGGTTAAGAATCTGCCTTCCAATACAGGGGACGAGGGTTTGATGCCTGGTCGGGGAACTAAGATCCCAGATGCCACGGGGCATCTAAGCCCCTGTGCCTGCATGCCACAACTAAGACCTGATGCAGCCAAATAAATAAATAAATGAAATTTTAAAAAAATGCTATACTCCTTAAAGACAGTTCCTCCTCTGAGGAAGCTGAAACATGCTCCCAGAAACACAAAGCAGTGCCCAGTGCATTGCTCTCATCGCTGGGGCAGAGGTGGACTTCTGCCTGGTAGAGCTGGCAGCTGGCTTCATCAAAATCAGTAGAAAAAAGAGTTGACCAGAAAGATGGAAGTGGCAGTCTTATGGTACATCATCAAGGAAGTGACATCTGCTACCTTTGCTGTATTCTGTTGGTTAGAAGCAAGTCGAGGCCCCACCCACCCTCTACAGGGTGTGAAACCCAGGAGGCTGGTATCCTTATTGTTCAGTTTACCAACTCACGTCTGACTCTTTTCCAACCCATGGACTGTAGCACCCCAGGCTTTCCTGCCCTTCACCATCTCCCGGAGCTTGCTCAAACTCATGTCCGTTGAGTCAGTGATGCCATCCAGCCATCTCATCCTCTGTCGTCCCCTTCTCCTCCTGCCCTCAATCTTTCCCAGCATCAGAGTCTTTTCCAATAAATTGGCTTTTCGCGTCCGGTGGCCAAAGTACTGGAACTTCAGCATCGGTCCTTCCAGTGAATATTCAGGGTTGATTTCCTTTAGGATTGATTGATTTGATCTCCTTGCAGTCCAAGGGACTCTCAAGAGTGTTCTTCAACACCACAATTTGATCACATGGCTCATAGCCTTGTGTAACTCCATGAAGCTATGAGGCATGCAGAGCAAGGCCACCCAAGACGGATGGGTCATGGTGGAGGGTTCTGACAAAATGTGGTCCGCTGGAGAAGGGAATGGCAAACCACTTCAGTATGCTTGTCTTGAGAACCCCATGAACCATGTGAAAAGGCAAAAATAAATAAATAATTTTTTTTTTCAGAAAAGGGAAATGTGGTAAGTTGCAGGTATCACGGTGACATGTGGCTCAGTCAACAATAATCTGGGGGGACTGTATTACAACTGTAATATCTGTGCTCCTTAATGTACCTGAATGTTTTACTATTCATTCTAAATTTTAAACAGATTTTTACCAAACTGTTAACCATGGCAAGGACTGCGTGAAGGGATGGGGAATGATTTTTTATGAATCCCATTATGTGTTTGTTTTAACAGGAAAGCCAACAAAAATATTATTTCTAAAACAACACACTGAGATCAGATGAGTTGAGGGCAAGGCTGGCCTTGAGGAGGTCCAGAGTTGATAATCCTTTCAGCAATCAGGTCAAGGGCAAGAGTCAAGGCTTACATTTCTGGAGTCTTCCTAGTGTTCTGTCATAATTCAAAGGCCAGGTTCTCACCCCAGCCTCTCAAACTCTCTATTCTAGGGCGCCAGAAACCAATATGGAATTTCCTCACAGGCTCAACAGCATCCCAGGAAATCCAAAGACCAAGGGATTTTCTTATTAGTTTTGAGATTATTGTTGCTTTGTTGCTTCAAATAAGCAAATGACAAATGTCATACAAATTACACAATTAGTATGGAATGCAGTTTTAGCCCCCAAACAACCCTTGAAGCTGCCAAAAAAAAAAAATCAACAACCTACTGAAGAACAATTTCATTTAGCAGATAATTTAGAATCTTGTAATTATTTTCTTAGTTTTCTTCAAACCAAAGCATGCATACAGTATTGCAAAGAGCTCACTGCTGTTGGTAACTAGGAGAGTGTTTGTGTAATTAGCAACGTGGCTCTTCTTGTTTGGAAAGAGGGGAGTGAATTCTCCGTGGTGTCTTGTTTGTTGATGTGGGTTTTTAAAAGTGTCATGACTAATATGTCTCTGGACTTAAGCCAGATCACATAATGTTTGGCAGGCATTTGGTGCAGGCAGGGAGGAGGAAGTTTGGTGAAGGGCTGGAATTCTTTCTGTAACTCTCGTCTGGTGAGATCTTAGTCTTTGTGTCCCAGCTGGATCCCGTGTCTGGACAATGCGTGGGATCACTGGCTGGGTAGGGGTTGAAGTTCTGGGGGCATGGGAAGTTTCATGGCCCTGGTAGGTTCAGAGCTGATCATTCCTTCAGCAATGTGCTCAGTTACTCAGTCGTGTCCATGGACTGTAGCCCGCTAGGCTCCCCTGTCCATGGGATTTCCCAGGCAAGAATACTGGAGTGGGTTGCCATTTCCTTCTGCAGGGGATCTTCCTGACCCATGGATTGAACCCAAGTGTCCTGGGTCTCCTGCATTGCTGGTGGGTTCTTCACCTGCTGAGCCACTGGGAAGTCCCACTCAATGTAGGAGCAAACCTAAATTCTGCTTCTAATATGCTGCCTTTGGGAAAGGGCTAACTGTATTGTATGAGTCAGGATGGGCTATGTCTTACTGTTATAGTCTAATGATCTCATGCTTTAAAAGAATAAAGGTTCAGACTTCCCTGGTGGTAGAGTGGATGACAGTCCCCCTACCAATGCAGAGGACTTGGGTTTGATCCTTGGTCTGGGAAGACGCCACACGCCACAGGGCACCTAAACCCGTGCACCACAAGTACTGAGCCCGAGCTCTAGAGCCATCAAGCCGCAACCATGGAGCCTGCGTGCTGCAGATACTGAAGCCCTGTGCCTAGAGGCCCTGCTCCGCAGCAAAAGAAGCGACCACAATGAGAAGCCCTCGCACAGCAAATACAGAGTAGCCCCTCATCTCCACAACTAGAGAAAGCCCGCATGCAGCCATGAAGACTCAGCACAACCAAAAAAATAAAATAAGTAAATGTTTCAAAAACTAAAGAAAACAATAAATAAAACAATGAAAGTTCATTTCCACTTGCCCAGTGTAGGTCAGCTGGTACATCTCTGCTCACTGGTGTCACTCCTGGATGCAGCTGGAGGGAACAGTCACCATTTTATGCCATTGACATCTCAGCATACACTTCCACGATCCATGCACTTGAGGAAGAGGACGGTGGAGTCTAAGCACCCGGAAGTCAATGCTTTGGCCAGGAGGCAATGCAGTTGTTGTTGGTTTTGTTTTTTTTAATGAGCAATGTAATGAGCAATTACTTTCGCTCCTATGTAATTGACCAAATCTAGTCACATGATCACACCTACTTTCAAGGGAAAGAGAACTTGTAACCTTTTCTGAACCTGGAACTAGAGACCCGGATATGGGTGGATATTAACAATGTCTACTGTATGGTTCTTAGAATGTTGGGGATCAGAGATTTTGGGGGTCTGGGAAATGGGGGGCCCAAGAGTAATTTCCTCCAGAATATTAAAATTCTCAGTTATTAGTAGCAACATTCCCATCACCATCCTTATTGTTTTGTACTTCTTTATACTCTCTGCAGGATATTCACAGATATCTTTCTTAATCTTTTCAATGCTCTAAATAAGCACTGATATTTTCTTTTACCATTAACCATGCACCAGGGACTTTACACATGTTGTCTCATTTAATCCTGTGAGCACTATATTACGATGAATCCCCATTTTACAGGCAGAACACCTGAGGCTAAGAGAGGTTAAGCGACTTGCTCGAGGTTGTCCAGCTACCAAATGGCAGAGTTAGGGTTTGAATCAAGGTAATAGGTGGCTAGTTATATTCCTAATGAGGAAAGATTCCCTGGAGGAGAAAATAGCAACCCACTCCAGGAATGTTGCCTGGGGAATCTCATGGACAGAGGAGCCTGGTGGGTTACCATCCATGAGATCACAAAGATTCAGACACAACTTAGTGACTGAACAACAACAATGTGCTCCACACATAAAGGAGGGGAAAGAAAAGAATTTTGAAAATTGAGTAGTATGGCTGATTATGTGAAACTGGACAGCTGGAAAACCTCTGATTTGGATGGTCAAGTTAGACTCGGTGACCACTTTGGGCAAAATCTTAATTTCTAAGCCATCTTCCTCTTCCTGCCCCACCCCCCTCCCCAGCTGTGTCTTGGCCTGTCTCTGAGATAAGCATTAATAGGCATTTGGGTTGGTATTCTGGATGCTGCATGGTGGGGAGGAGAAAGAGGCCTTGAAGAGATGTAGAGGGGGCCCCTTGCTCAGGGAGACAGCAGCAAGGGGGTCTGCTATCTAAGGGGGCAAAGGTGGGAGGGGCTCCTGGTGAGCTCCAGAAGGGGCGGAGCTGACACCCCATCTGCCTCACTGCTGCCTCGCCCCATCTGTTTCCCTGCAGTCTCCAGAGACACCTGACCTGACCTCTTTCATCAGCACTTAGAGGAGGGAGTTTTGAAACATGCTATGTCAGTCAGCTTCCCCAAACACTGAATCAAAAGGAAATGCCTTAGAAGGGTATTATTCTACAGAACTCTCTGCAATGATGGAAGTGTTCCATACTGTCCAATACGGTGGCCATTAATTAGTCATGTGTGGTGATGGAGCACTCGGAATATGGCTAGTGAGACTTAAGAGCTGAATTTTTCATGGTATTAAATTTAAATTAATTGAAATGTAACTAGCTACACGTGGCTATGGGCTGTCTTATTGGCTTATGCAGCTTTATTTAGGATAGCGCGCTTCCTAAAAACAGAAAGTGCTAGTTGCTCAGTTGTGTCCGGCTCTTTGCGACCCCAAGAACTGTACCCCTCCAGGCTTTTCTGTCTGTGGGATTTTCCAGGCAAGAATACTTGAGTGTGTTGCCATTTCCTCCTCCAGGGTAAGTAGCTCACAGAACTTTAAATAATCTTGAATCACATGGTGAGAAATCATTGCCTTTTTTCTCTTGTCGTCCTCCAGTCTTGGGATTCCAGCAAGGAGATGGTCTCCATTGGTGCTGATGATCTTTCTAACAATTGTTCACCTCTGTTTTTAATGAAGGGAGAGCAGAAAGAGCCTGGAGCCTTCAATAGGTAAAAATATTGGCTTAAATTAATAGCATAATTTTGTTTTTGTTGTTACCTGTAATTATTTGTATAGTTACCATCAATTTATGGCAAGAGAAACTGGTTTTCCATGTATAATCATGCCATGGTTTCATTTTAAATTAAAAATTTAAAAGTAGAGACTTACTTGGTGGTTCAGTGGTTAAGCCTTCACCTTCCAATGTGGAGGGTGCAGGTTCAATTCGTGGTTGGGGAGCTAAGATCCCACGTGCCTTATGACCGAAAAAAACCAACACGTAAAACAGAAGCAATATTGTAACAAATTCAATAAATATTTTTAAAATGGTCCACATGAAAAAAGAAACTTAAAAATTATTTTTAAGTAAAAAAAAGAAAGAGTTCAATAGCATTATGACTAGAGTTAAT
Organism: Antilocapra americana; assembly: GCA_007570785.1. Taxonomy (NCBI): domain Eukaryota; kingdom Metazoa; phylum Chordata; class Mammalia; order Artiodactyla; family Antilocapridae; genus Antilocapra; species Antilocapra americana. Next base: position 701,164 of record ML663006.1, read on the forward strand.
AATTCTGTATTGTATACTGGAATGTTGCTCTGAGCATACAACTTAAATGTTCTCACCATAGCACTTCATCCCTATCAGATGTTCATCATCAACTCTCTGTTTGCGTGCCACCAGTGATGGGGAGATCACTCCCTACCAAGGCAACGTCTCTCATCTTTGGACAGCTCTGAATTGGATTCAGAGGGTTCTCCCTGACTCTCTTGTCATTTGTCCATTGATTGTCTTCCAAGTGACAAGTAGAGAAGGCGGGTCTTAAACCCAGGTTGTCTGGCTCCAGTGTCTGTACTCAGGATGCCATGCCAAACTCATGGTTTCTTCTGGCCTCTTCTGTGGCCTTTTCATGACGTGTTCTCCATCCAGCACCAAATGATCTTGTAAATATGCAAGCCCTCCCATCCGGTTTATGTCAGTTCCCTTCATGAGACCCTCCAGTGGCTACCCATTTCAGTATTCTTGCCGGGATAGTCCCTTGGACAGAGGAGACTGGCAGGCTACAGTCCATGGGGTTGCAAAGAGTCAGACACAACTGAACATGTCCGGAAGTACGGACTTACGGACTTCCAGTTTAATAAATCTCTCCCAATTCCTACCTAATCTCCAACCTGACTTCCTGTAGCCTCTCTCTGAACCTCTGCCCCTTCATACCTGGTCTCCTTACTACTCATACACACCAGCTCCTTCCCTCCTTGGGGTCTTAGCACTTGCTAGGTTTTGGAGAACCTAGCTCATTCCCTGCTCTTCCCAAGCCTGGCTCCTTCTCAGTCTTTCAGTACACCTCCTTGGGGAGGCCTGCCCTAATTCCTCCATCACTGCAGCCTTCCCTGTGCAATCTTTACTCCTTGTTAGGCTCCCGTGCCCTGTTGATGTCCCTTATCTCAACCTCACACTCTGTTTCCTTTATTGATTTCCTTGCCTGTGGCCTGATTCCTCCACTAGTCTGTGAGCTCCAAGAAGGGATGGGGCTTGCTCCCCACTATGTTCAACTCCTAAAACCCAACACAAGGCTTGGTCCAAAGCAGGTAATTAGGAAAAAGGAAAAGAAAAAAAAAAGAAATAACCATTGCTATTTTAATTCTCATTTTATACAGTAGAAAAATTGAGATTCAAGGAATTTCCTGGTGGTTAAGACTGTGCTTCCATTGCAAAGACCCGGGTTTGATTCTTGGTCAGGGAACTGAGATCCCACATGCTGCATGGTAAAGCCAAAAAATAGGAAAGAAAGAAAATTGAGGTTCAGCAAGATGAAAGAACTCTCCTAATCACACACATATATATAGTGTGTGTGTGTGTCTGAATATCTGTGTGTGTATGTTGCAGAGGACATGGTGCCCAAACTTCACCCCTTATATAGGACCACCTCACCTAGAACATTCTGCCTTTACCTATAACCCTGTGTCGTGCTTAGCTGTATCCAACTCTTTGTGATCCCATGGACTGTAGCTACCAGGCTCCTCTGTCCTTGGAATTTTCCAGGTAAAAATAATGGAGTGGGTCGCCATTTCTTCCTCCAAGGGATCTTCTGGACCCAGGGATGGAACCTGCATCTCTCACAGCTCCTGCGCTGGAAAGTGGATTCTTTACCACTGTGCCACCTGGGAAGCCCACCTATAACCCCAACACGCCAGAAAAGCTGTGGCTGGGAAGAGATTGGGGTGGTGGCCCCAAGGGGAGAAGGGGGAAAGATAGAAAGGAACAAGAGAGAGTTAGGCAAGGACACAAGAAAGAGAAGCTGAATTTGGAGCGTGGAGAGGAGGTTGTGGGAGGGGATTCATGGAGGGAGAGATTTTTCCCATCAATTAACACAGGCTTCATAGAAACGGAAAGTATTCCTGGCAGCCTTGCCCTCTTAATACATCATATCTCTAATCCCCAGCGCCCTCTGACCTTACCCATAATCCCTCCTCTTTTGTGTGGTTGCCTAAAACCTTCCTACCCCGGACCCAGCCTTCCATCCCTGGTGAGGTCTGAGCCGAAGAAAGACGGTGGCAGGGAGCGGGGGTGGGGCGGGGGTGGAGGGGGAGGTGAAAGAATACATTCTCCCGAGTGTTTGACCAACAAAATCTAGCTAAATTCCCAGCCCGCGCAGTAAACTGTTCTTCTGAAAGGCCCGGGAGCTTCACCCCGTCTCTTCGGAACCTCCCCAGCCCCTCCCTTTCCCTCCTTGGTCCCCTGCCGTCGCCGAGACACAAAGCTGGGCCCGGGATTATCTTAATTTCCATATGGAGAGCTGTGTAAGCCAGTTCAATGCATGGCCAGTCATTTTGTTCACAACTTTGCAGCAAGCAGGAGCAAAAGCCGCTGGGAAATTAGCCATTCATCCTATCTCACCTTGTGTGCGCATGCATAGATCAGTAAATACAGGCACGGGGAAACCGAGGCTCCTTTGTTAATTACCGCGTCGGGGCCTGGCGCAGGGCGCTTCCCTGACACTTGCGGCAGCTCTTGATTTTAAAGAAAAAAATGTACATACACACACACACACACACACACACACACATATATATATATAGCACTTGCTTTTAAGCAGCACTGCGGGCAATTGGGTTATGCATGTATGTTTCTTAGAATTGGGCAGGCAGGAGGAAACTTGGGGTCTTCTTGGATCCTTCCCTTATACTCAAGGGTAATCCAGTCTGTCCTCCCCTCTTACACACACACACACACTCCACATCTCCATCCTCTGTTCACATACACACATACCCCATCTCCATTCTCTCTCTCCACACACACACATACACACACCCAGACACATACAGTCTAGTGCTCTCCTCAATCCCTCCCCAGTCAATTAAACCTCTGATTTGGGTCATGCCATTTGACAGTGCCTCCAGGCCCCTATCTCCTGACCCCCGCAGGGTCTTCCACCTTCCTTGCTACCCCCCCTGGCCTTTCCCCACCCTGACATCGTCCTGATGGGCTCGCGTCCTGGAGGGCTTCTCCGGTCAGCCAGCCCCCCCTGCTGTCTCCTGAATTCCCTACACCTCCATGGTCCTCTCCTGCCTCCTTGGAGCTGGAGGCCTCTCCAGGTAGTATCCGGGCTGTTAGTGTTATGATTACTAGTCTAAAACTTCTATGACTGTTACTACGTTTGCTGGGTTACAGTGCCTGGAATGTATTAGTGTTTAATAAATGGTAAATAATTGTTGTTCAGTTGCTAAGTCGTGTCCTCCTCTTCGTGATCCCATGGACTGTAGCATGCCAGCCTCCACTATCCTCCACTATCTCCCCAAATTTGCTCAGATTCATGTCCATTGAGTCAGTGATGCTAACTAACCATCTCATCCTCTGCTGCCCCCTTTTCCTTTTGCTTTCAATCTTTCCCAGCATCAAGGTCTTTTCCAGTGATCCAGCCCTTTGCATCAGGTGGCCAAAGTATTGGAACTTCAGCTTAAGCATCAGTCCTTCCAATGAGTAGTCAGGGTTGATTTCCTTTAGGATTGACAGGTTTGATCTCCTTGCAGTCCAAGGGATTCTCAAGAGTTTTCTCCAGCACCACAATTTGAAAGCATCAATTCTTCGGTGCTCCACCTTCCTTATGGACCAACTCACATACGTACATGACTACTGGAAAAACCATAGCTTTGACTAGACGGACCTTTGTCGGCAAAGTGATGACTCTGCTACGGAGAGACATCAGGCTATTAATCAAGAAACCCAGGAAATGGCCCCAAGCACATGGTGCCCTTCACAGGGAGAAATGACTTCGAGGGGAGCAGTTTGGCCAAGAAAGTTTCCCAGGGGTGGGCACATCTGAGTTGGGTCCTGCAGGATGAATAGGAGCTAGCTGGCAGAAGGAGGCAGGGAACCTCACTGATGGGTGTGATTAGCACTGATGGGTGAGGCCACTGGGAAGGTGGGAGGAACTTCCACAAGGGCTGGATAGAGAAGACTGCCCCAGCCATCCTCTGGGTAAGGAGGGCCTCTGCTTTTTGCAGCAGCTGAAAGTTTGGGCTCTGAGTTCAAATGCCTGCTAAGTGACTTTACTCTCTGAGCCTCAGTTTCCTCATTTATAAAATGGGGATGATAATAGGACCTCTCTAATAAGGATTATGGAAAGAGATTGATAGAGATGTTGTGTGGATATCATAAGTCTGATGTGAACTGACCACCCCCCCCCCCCCCCCCAAGTAACCCATTTGGGCATTTCTGTGCTGACTTATTCATGAAAAGCTGGAACTTCCCTCTCACTGCACAGGCCTGTTTGTTCAGCTGATTTGCAAATCCCAACCACTGCTGAGACCCTATTTCCTGTTCCCCACCTGACACCCTCAAACTCCATCCATGGACCCCATCCCAGCACTTGCATACTGGTGCCTCTGCCTGGAACTCCATCCCCCTCCCTCTTCCTGAGACCCCATCCCATTCTCTGGGTGCTGACTTAGATGATGGCTCCCCTCGGAAACGTTCTGAGCTCCCTAAGTTAAGAGGGTCCCTGGCCCTCTCAGGACACCCTGCTGTTCTCTATGTTTTCCATCAAACACCTGTCACTCTGTGTTATCCCTGCTAGACTGTGAGAAATTTAAGGCCAGGGAGCACATGGCAGGGGTCTGACACACAGTAGGCACTCGATTAAAATGTCTAGAAGGGCGACTGATCCCTGGAGAACATTTCAAGATTTCTGGGCCATGTCCTGCAGAGCCCTGGTGATGAGCTCAGATTAATGGCCAGAATGTCTTGATTTTCTCTTCCCGTGAGTCTGGTCCAGCTAAACAAGATGTTCCAGAGCCCCTGCCTGACTTAGGCATCCACTCTTGGGGCTCTTGGGGTCCCCATTCAGCCCCTCCTCCTCCTCCAGGAAGCCTTCCCTGATCCCCTCAGTGGCATTTAACTTGAGTTCTCCTCTGATCTGCCAATGCCTGTTGGGGTGACTTTTCCATTTGGGTGGTGCTAATTCCCCTCCACAGCTGACCTTCCCCCGTGAATTTAGGACAGGAGTGTTCTCAGGCAAGGTGATTCTTGTCCCTCCATTTCTGGAGTCAGGTTGCCAGGGCATGGTCCTGGATGCCCCAGTTATCTACTCAGATCTTCCACCTGTTAGTTAACCTCTTCATGCCTTGGTGTTCTCATCTGTAAAAAGGGGATAATGACCTCCACTCTGAGGATTGCTAGGGGATTAACTGAGCTCAACTGCTTAGCAGAAAGAAAGGCTCCTAATAAACCTAGGAGCTGCTGCACAAAGGCATCCTTTGATGGTCCTTGGAGCACTTACGACAAAGCCTGGCCTTCAGTAGGCACTCACCTAATGCCTAAAGGATGCACAAGGAAGAATGTTATTTTGTTAGTTGGATGATCTTGGGCACATCTGTGAACTTCAGTTTCTGCATCTGTAACATGGGATGGACCTATCTTGCATGGATTTTTCATTGGGTGTGTGGCATAAAGTGAATAAAACATTGGGTCCCAGGTAAGCCCGGGATGAAAAGAAATATCTAACATGATATTTCCTAAGTGCCAGGCCCTTTCATTATGCACTGAATCCTCCCAGCCATCCCATGACAGAGGGACTATCGTCGTCACAGGGGAGGAAACTGAGGCACAGAGAGGCGAACCTGTTTGGCCAAAGTCACACAGCTCAAGTGGCAGAGCAGGAAGGCAAACAAGGCATCCGCAATGACACTCTCTTTCCTACCACGATAAATGTTTCTTTCTGCTTCCCCCAGGGTTTTCCAGTAGACTGCCGGCTCCAGGGTGGCGTAGGCGGATGCCTGGGGTACATCTCTTCTAATAACTGCTTTCTCAGGGTCTAGGCATCGTCCTAAAGATGTTGGGCCAACACCGTGTCCTGAACATGTATAACACTTTGTCGTCCTGCAAAAGCAGCTTCTGGAAAACAGCATCTTGGCGGGTATATAAGACTACAGGCTTGGGGGATTTCCTTGGTGGTCCAGTGGTTAAGATTCCACACTTTCACTGTAGGGGGCAGAGGTTCAATCCCTGGTCTGGGAACTAAGATCCCACATGCCCTGCAGCCAAAAACAAAAAAAAAAAACCAGAAAGAAGCTTTCTTTTTTTAAACAAACAAAAAAGACTACAGGTTTGGGACTTCCCTGGTGGTCTAGTGGTTAAGACTTCACCTTCTAATGCAGGGGATGAAGGTTCGATCCCTGACCCGGGAACTAAGGTGGGATCCCTGATGCCACATGCCTCACGGCCAAAAAAACCAAAACATTAAAAACAGAAGCAATTTGGCAACAAATTCAATAAAAACTTTAAAGAAAGAGTCCATATTAAAACATCTTAAAAAAAAAAAAAAGACTACTGGTTTTGAGGCAGACAGACTTGGGTTCAAACCTCAGCTGGAACTCTACTCTGCTGTGTAACCTTGGGCAAATGACCTCCCCTCTCTGAGCCTCAGTTTCACATTCGTTAACTGGAGAGGAATAAGCCACCTTCCTCTGATAGAGCTGGAGCCTGAATTAAATGTGCTACAGCCTCAAGAGCCAGGGCTAGCCCATGGCCTCGGGTGGAGAGAAAGCCCAGGGCAGTGGTCCCCGGTTGGTCATGCTCCTGGAGGGGCAGGGTGGAGATTCCGAGAGTGGCCCCGGCGGGCTTTCTGGCTGCCTCCCGCGCAGCGTCAGGCGGCGGGTGATGGATCGGCTGGGACACACTCCACAATAGCTCGCAGACACTCTATTACCCGGTGATTGTCCGCCTGGCGGCCCTGCTCGGGCCATGCTGCCACAGATAATGGCCCAGAACAAAGATGGCAGCTGCTTTGTAGGGGAACAGATTTGTGGCAAGTTGAGATAAAATAAAGAGGAAGGAGAAAGGGGAGTGGAGACGGCAGTGGGGAGCAGAAAACACACAAGGAAAAAGGAGGGAGTCGCGGGAGAGAATGGAGAGACAGAGGCCAAGGTGTCTCAGGGAGAGAAGGGTGGCAGGGCTCAGGCTAGAGAAAGAGAGAGGAGGGCTGGCTTTGTCCAACAATAATGATGGCAGTGACGACGATAATCATAATAAGGGTAAGATGCCACAAGCACTTGTCCCTGGAAAATGCCCTCAGAGAGCAGGCTGAGCTGGTTAATTTCCTTGGTGCCCTCCCTCAGCAACATCAGCAGGAGCAGAGATCCGGTCGCTTGCCTTGGGCCTCGGGAAACAGTGGGGGTTCAGAACATTAGGTGCCACCCCAGTTAGGAGGTCCAGTTTCCAGCCCCCCTTATCTTTATTTTTCCCTGGTGGCTCAGACGGTAACGAATCTGCCCGCAATGCTGGAGACCCAGGTTCCATCCCCGGGTTGGAAATATCCCCTGGAGAAGAGAATTGAGTGGTTACTCACTCCAGTACTCTTGTCTGGAGAAATCCATGGACAGAGGAGCTTGGCAGGCTATGGTTCATGGGGTTGCAGAGAGTCGGACGTGACTGAGCTACTAACACTTGAACTTTCATCCTTATTCTAGGCTCAAAGAAGGTGGAAGGGTGGAGCAGGTTGAGGATGTAAAGGGGAAACTCATTGTCCAGCTAGGGTAGCTGCTGCTTCTTTCTTTAAATATTGCTTTATTTGGCTGCATCGGGTTTTGGTTGCATCATTCGGAATATTCATTGTGTCACTGTGAATCTTCCCATTGAAGGGCACAGGTTTCAGTAGTTGTGGCAGGTGGGCTTAGTTGCTCTGTGGCATGTGGAATATTCCGGGACCAGGGATCGAACCTGTGTCCCTTGCATTACAAAGCAGATTTTTAACCAGTGGGCCATCAGGGAAGTTCCTGGGAGAGCCCCTTTTACAGAGCTCTCAAGATCTCTACTCCCCGACTTCTCTGGACATCTTATTGGCCAGCTTAGCTGCAAGGAAAGCCAAAAGATACCTTCTTTCCACCGGCCTAAAGCTGTCTGGACTAGCAAGCAAAGCAGGGGAATGATATTGGGTAGGCAGTTAGCTGTGTTTACTCCAGGGGCTTCCGAATGAGCATTTATGAAGCACGTATTGTGTACCTTGACCCAAAGTAGCTGATGGAAGACCTCACCTAGAAAGGAGCAACCAAACCATCTGACAGATGAGGTAACTGAAGCTCAGAGAGGTGGGGTGACTACCCAAGGCCACACAGCACGGCAGCGCTCACACCCAGGACTGCCCCAGGCCAAGGTCCATTCTCACAAACAGCGTGGTCCAGGTCCCTCCTGGCTCTCTCTTTTTCACTCGGAGAAAATTTGAATTGGAGCCTCATCTTAAAATTCACGGCTGGCCTGGGACAAGGCAGGAGAATGGATTTGGGGTTTTATGGAGGGAGAAGCCAGCTTAGAGGAGGTGTGGAGTGAGGGCAAGGATGGGGTGACTGTGGTGACAACAGTGACGGTCATATCTGCTGATCACTTTTACTTTTCAAGCCACTTCCTGTCTGATAGCTCAGTGGAAATTGGCAGCTGCCTGTGATAGAGCAGGGACAGCTATCAGCAGCTCTGCAGAACAGCTGGGGAACTGCACGAGGCACCCCCAAACTGCCGGAATGAGTCAAGCCCCACCTGCATGTGCCCATGCCATTTTCTCTGTCCAGAAGGTTCTGCCCTGCGGCGTGCCCCTCCTCCTTCATCAAGGCCTGGCAGGATGGCCCTTCCTCCAGGAAGCCCTCCCAGATCCCTCTGCTTCCTCTTGGGCTTGTCCATACCTAAGGCAGCACTGCCTGGGAGAAGGACAGTGAGAATCCAGTCCCCATGTGTCCCCCATGCTCTGCTCAGCCTGCATGTCTCTGGGTTTGCAGGTGGTGGAATAAAACCTCTGCCCATGGTGACTCAGGGATGTGAATCCCATGAGCAGGGTGACCTCGGGTGAATCTCTTCACCTGTTCAAGCCTCAGTTTCCATATGTGTTCCTTGGGGGTAACGATGGGGGTGATCTGAGGGAGTGAGTGCCGAGTCAGCACAGAGCTGGGACACAGTAAGTGCTCAATAAACGTCAGCGTGGGGACAAACCTCCCTAAAGGAACAAGGCCACTTGAATAATGTGATCAGAATGGTGTCTGGAAGCGGAGAGTAATTCTGTCAGCCCTTGTCCTCTTAATATATCAGACTCTAATTACAATCCTTCCTCTTTGATGCTATTGCCTGAAACCTTCCTGTGCTGTGCTTGGTTGTTTCAGTCGTGTCCTATGGACTGTAGCCCACCAGGCTCCTCCATCCACGCGATTCTCTAGGCAAGAATACTGGAGTGGGTTGCTATTTCCTCCTCCAGGGGATCTTCCCAACCCAGGGATTGAACCTGCATCCCTTACATCTCCTGCATTGGCAGGTGGAGTCTTTACTACTGCACCATCCATATATATATATATATGTTATATATAAATATTTTATAAGCTGTTGCACCAAAACATTCTTTGAACTGTCCCTGAATCATTAGGCGACTTCCTTGTGCAGAGGACAGGCCCACTCGGCCCCATTCAAGAGGAATTGGGGGTGTCCTTGTCACCCCAGAACTGGAGTGCAGCGCCTGCCTCCTCTCTGGAGAAAAAGATATATAACGCTGAATGCTGTGAAATTTGCCGCTGTGAGAACAGCTAATTTTTCACACCCAGACGAACTGGCTGGGTTTGTTAAAGCCCAAGATAATCAAATAATCATTATAACTCATCTTCGCCCCTCCTGTCTTTCGCTCTTTGTACCATTAATGTCCCAGTGGGGTGTAGCTCTGGTGAGTTCAGACCTAGCCTATTTAGATAACCTTCCGGTTGGTCTTCTGAGAGCGAAATATCCCTCCTGGAGTATCTTACAACAAATGAACCAATCCTCTCTAATCTTCTTATCGTTGTAGCCTCTGCTCCAGGCCTGGTTATCTCGTGGGCTTGTAAGAGAGAGAAAGCCAGAGATTTATACATATATGTTTACGTTTGATAGAAATTGCTATAAAAATATGTATATGCATGAAATAAGAAAAAAGGAGGCACCAAATAAGAGCCTAAGCTCTTTTCTCTCTCCCCAGTGAGACAGCCTGGATGCAAGCAGGCTGGCCCCTCTGCCTGGCCCGGGAGGCATGGAGAAGATTCAAGAGACCTCTGTGTGCTCTGCTCTCTCCACCTGACTTGGTGGTGGCAGGGGAGGAGAGGTATGGGGGTGGGGAGAAAGGAGGATGGCTGGCCTGGCCAGTGGGGTAGGGGGCCAGCATCCAAGTGGCTGACTCCCTGGGGACCCATGTCCCTCCAGCATGGAGGTTCCCACATCTTTGTCTCCCCTATTTTCCCATCTTCATGACTGTCTGTATCTATATTTTTCTGTTTTTTCCCTAAGCTCTCTGTAGCTCCCTTCCCTCTACCTTCTTTCTCTTTCTCTCCCTCTCCATTTATTTTTTTCCCTCTCCCTTCTGTGTCTCTCCTGTCTGTCTCTCCTCTCTGCTGTGTTTCTGTGCCTGTGTCTCTACCAACCCCCAGCCCTCTGCCCTAGCCCATTCTTCTCTGTGTCCTTCCCCACCCTCCCTGCCAGCCCTTGTCTGCATTCTCCTCTCTCCAGGCCCTCCCCAGAGCTCTCCATTTCCCCCCACCTCCCCCGCCTTCAGCTCCCCCAGCATCCTGGTCCCTCCAGCCTCCCTCCCTCCGCCAGCGCCCCAAGCATCTCCTCACACCCCTTCTCTCACCATCCCCCACAGTCTCACCTCCATTCCTCTCCCAGCCTTAATTTCTGATTAATATGTTCTTAGCCAAGGAACGAGAGAGAGAGAGAGAGAGAGAGAGGGAGGGAGGGAGGGAGAGAAATCTTCTAAATAAATCATTTCGTCATGTGAAGAGCTAATCTTCAAATGACGGTCGCTATTTATCGAGTTTTTAGCAGTGCATGTTAACTAGTGATATGGAAGCTACATTTACAAAACCCCATCGGAGTGCTGGGATTTTTAACTTCATTGCCCAGAAAGAAAAATGGTGATGACCAAGATAAGACCTCTTCGAAGCTTTGGCCCTGAACCCTTAGTGGGAGCAATTAAGCAGGTGGGGGTTGAGGGGGGCAGGGGTTAAGCAGGTGGGGGTTGAGGGGGGCAGGGGGCTCCCGCCCCTCCCCAGGGCCCCCCTTCGCTGACCCTTCATCCCCAGCCAAGTACAGTGCCCTCCACTTCCCGAGGTGACTCACCCCTTCCCACGAGCTGCTTCTGATTCACCCTGAGAGGGGAAAGGTCAGGTCTGGAGTCAGACCCAGTGGGGTTTGAACACAGCCAGTGTTGCTAAGTGTGTCTCACTGGGCAAGAAGCGTCGTCTCCTGTGCCTCAGTTTCCCCATCCAATTCCTAAATAAGAGTGCTTGACACCTGAAGGAAAAAAAAAATACTACTTTTGTTATGTGAAGGGGAACTTTCAGAATCAAAACTGATAGCAATATCCAGAGCAAAATGACAAAATTCCTTCCAAATGATTTTTTTTTTCTTGCAGAAAATTGTGTTTAATATGGGATGTAAATTTCCATGTATCGGATACACCATGGAAGGGGACTTCCAGTGGTGATTTGCTCAGGGCCCCTTCTGCCTGGAGTTCTTCAATGTTAAGAATGTTAAACGTCGTACACTTCAGGGTACCTCTTGGGAAAAGCTTAACTCAGAATTACAGATTTCTAATTCTTGACTTAGATGACCAATATTACACTTTTCTCATATACATTTTATGTTATAAAGCCCTGAGTGTTTATAACAAAAATTTACTAATGACAAAAGAAAAGAATGTTAAACATGTTCATGTTAAATTCATTGTTAACGATGTTCAACAATGTTCACTATTAACAATGTTAAATGTTCTTAAATGCTCCAATATTGCTGCTGCTATTAATAATCTAATAATAATACAAATAATAATGATGATAATATCTGCTTCCCTTTTTTGTGTATGTGTGTCATGTGCTGGGAACGCTGGTCTGGACTTTACATATGCTATTTTGTGTGATTTCAGCTTATTTCCTTGTCTCTCTACCTCTCCCCAAAGAGATTAGGTAGACATTTTTGTGTCTCACAGGACAGATGTGGACTAAGACATGGAATTTGCAAGGGAAGAGACTGCAGCTTAAAATGATCCAGTCCATGAAGGTCAGGCCTGGTGCTGGGCTCTAAGGATCCTTAGTCGAATGAAACTGAGGCTTGAAGCTTGGAATCTTCATAGGCAACCAGGGAGAAGGCAGCTAGAGGTGCCCAGCATGCTTTGTAAGGTAGGGAGGCCCCCCATCCACTGGAAGCAATCAAGCTCAGACTTCCTAACAGAAATTCTTATGTTAAGCAGGAAGGTGGATTTAATTCTGGGGTCAGACAGACCAAGGTTTGAGTCCTGACTCTGTCCCTTGCTTGGAGAAGAAAATTAAACCTGCTTCTGTCAGTCCTTTTGGATGTGAAATGGGTGCACTAACATTTCAGAAGGAGGATAATTCGAGGGCTAGAGCTAGTTTATGCAAAAGGCCCTGGCAAATAGTAGTCGCTCACTAAACGGCAGTGATCATTACTTCCTGGTCTTCTGCTTGCTAGTCGCCAGAGGGCTAAGGAAGCAGAAAGTGATGGAGCTGACTGACAGGAGGGTAACTGACTTGTGTCTCTGGGCTCCCAGTTGTCCTGCGATCATGCAGTTGCTGGTCCTCAGTTTCCTCACCTGTAAAATGGGACAATAGGGGAGATGCAGAACTGTACTCATACGATGGGAGGGTCACTGGCAAGAATAACATTAACAGCTGCTCTTAATGGTGCACTGTTAGGGATTTGCAGATGGATGATAAGAATGTGGTCCTGGGTTCAATCCAGCACTACCACTTATTAGCTGTGTGGCCTTGGATAAACTACTTCACCTCTCTGCACCACTGCACTGCCTTTGGGAAATATCCCCACCTCTTTGTTCTGAGTGTTTTGAGTCTGGGCTCATTAGCTCACGTTTCTGCTCCAGGGCAGCAGGGCCCTGTGTGATCCTCAAGGCTCAGAGCTGAATGCACAGTCAGGGTTAGGAAATACGGTATTTGTTGAGTGATTTTTTTTTTGTATAAATATGTGAATAGTAACTATAGACTGTTGCAGGGACTCCCCTGGAGGTCCAGTGGTGAAGACTATGCCTTCTGATGCAAGGGGTACAGGTTTGATACCTGGTTGGGCAACCAAGATCCTGTATCTTGCCTGCTGCTTGGTGTGGCCACAAATAACATCAAGTAAATTAAAAAAGAAGCTGTACCAGACCCTGTCAGCTGCCACACATGTCACTTGGCCCTATCCCAGGCTCAGAGGAGAAGTCAAACTGATGGGGACCTACCTCCAGCACCTGCCCCTCTGCCCGGGGCCTTCCTACAGTCACAGGAATGATCTCCATCCTCACACAGGGTAGGTGCTAGGAAGTTAATGCCCCCAGGAGCGATCTTCATCCATGACCGATGGGAGCAGGCTGACAAAATCCCAGCTTCCTTGCCTTTCAAAGGCACGTTCTATGCAGTTTCCCAAACGCCCTCAGCAGGACTGAGCTCCCCTTCCCCATCGCAGCTCATGAATGCATGCTCTATAGTTTTCTTCCTTCTCTTGTCTTACCATCCCTCCTTTCTGCTTTTTGGTACCATGTCTCAAAGAAAACTGCTTCCTCCCCCTCTTTTGTTTCAGCATTTGCTTTGCAGGAACCCAGTCTAAAGAGAATGGTTTACATTTGCATTCCACAGAGGCTCCTAAGTTAACAAAAAAATATTTTCTCACGTTTTTACATTTACAGCTCTGATCAGCACTGTGAAGAGACACAAGGGGTGTTGAGAACTTCTGAAAAGTAGGTCTGCTCTAGTCTTGGGATGGATGATGTGGAACAGAGATCTTGAAGGAAGAGAAGGATTTCACAAGGGGGTGGGGTAAAGGGCTGTCCAGGCAGGAAGAGCAGTCTGTGCAAAGGCCCTGTGGTGGGAGGCACGAGGTACATTTTGGTCAGAGAGTGAGACACGTGCCCCCCAACTTACTGTGTGATCTCTGGGAACTCGTGTCACATCCCTGAGCTTCACTTCCCCCATCTGGGACTTCCCTTGTGTTCCAGTGGTTAAGAATCTGCCTATCAAAGCAGGGGACACAAGTTTGATCCCTGGTCCGGGAATATTCTGCATGCCGCGGGGCACCTAAGCCTGTGCATCACAGCTCCTGAGCCCTTGCACCCTAGAGCCTGTGCTCTGCAACAAGAGAGGTCACTGTAATGAGAAACCCATGCACCACAACTAGAGAGTAGCCCCTGCTTGCTGCAACTAGAGAAAGGCCACACAGCAATGAAGACCCAGCACAGCCAAGAAAAAAACATTCTTTAATTCTCTCATTTATCAAATGGTGCAAAGCTACCTGCTTCTGCAGAATGTGATGTGGGAACTTACATACTCAAAATAGTAAAAGTGGCCTAGGATTGTGGTCCAGTAATAACAATTCACATATTCTCTTAATGGCCACTGGTTGAGTTTTTACTGTGGAGGTGCCATGAAGGGCCTGTCTTTGTTCCCTACTTTTTCTCCAAAGCTTTTACCGTCATGGTGTGACATTACAGTGGAGGAGAGTTAAAAAAAAATACACAAATAGCTGCAAAATGTTTATATATGCGGTGATGAAATTTATGATGGAAAATGAAGCAGAAGGTGCAGGCAGTGTAGGAGATGGGGAACTAGTTTAGATAATAAGTCTCTTGAGAGCAGAGACTTGAAGCAGGTGGAGGGGTCCACCATGCAAACATGAGAGGAAGCACACCCTGGGTAGCATGAAGAGCAGGTGCAAACGTCCTGAGGCAGAGTGGCTCGTGGGATACATAGTGAGGAGGCTGGTATCCCTGGGACACAGTAAGCAAAGCGGGGTGGGAGGGGCGATGGGAGTGGAGATCAGAGAAGCGGTGGGAGGTAAGATCCCACAGAACATGTGGGTCTAACATGAGGAGTCTGGCTTTTAATCCAAGAGAATCAAAGATCTGGGACTCAGAGCTGGGGTGGGTGACATCATGGGATTTATACCGAAGGACCATCCTGGCTTCTACATGGAGAATGGCCCATCACGGGGCAAAGATGGAGGCAGGCAGGTGATGGATGAACTTCTTCCCTGGACCACTCCCCCCTCCCCTGCATTACACTGGATCCTGCTTCTCACACACCCATTCCTCCAATGCCCAATCCCCAGGCCATGTGCTGGCCAGGGAGTGATGGGCTACAAATGAGTGGGCAGGCAAGCACCTCTAATTTCCACAAGCGCCGTGGGTAAAGGCTGTGGCGATGTGCAATTAAGCTCTGAGCTTTAAAAACACGGTAATAAGGGGCTACGGGCTGAGGAGGCAGCCTGGTAATTTAAATGACATCCAGCTCAAATATGGAGTGTCTAAATGTTCTCTTCCAGAGATTTATATCAGCATAGACCTGCCTCATTCATTTGTTTAGTTAACTAGCTACTTATTGGCATGTCCTCCCAGCCGCTCTCCAGAGAAAGAGACAGAGGCCCGCGTGGCTGCTGGGGGCATCTCCGCGCGGGGAAGGCCAGGGAGGATGATGACTACGGTGATCTTTGGCCTGTGATGAAGACCTACTGTGTGCCTTGCATTCAGAGGGTCTATTGGGAGAACTCCACTAGTCATGTATGGATGTGAGAGGTGGACCATAAAGAAGGCTGAAGAATTGATTCCTTTGAACTGTGGTGCTGGGGAAGACTCTTAAGAGTCTCTTGGACTTCAAGGAAACCAAACCAGTCAATCCTAAAGGAAATCAGTCCTGAATAGTCACTGGAAAGACTGGTGCTGAAGCTGAAGCTCCAATACTTTGGCCACTAGATGCGAAGAGCTGACTCACTGGAAAAACCCCGATGCTGGGAAAGATTGAAGGCAAAAAGAGAAGGGGGCGGCAGAGGAAGAGATGGTTAGATAGTACCAGTGACTCAATGGACATGAATTTGAGCAGACTCGGGGGAACAGTGGAGGACAGAAGAGCCTGGGGTGCTGCAGTCCATGGGGTCGCAAAGAGTCAGATATGACTTAGTGTCTGAAAAACAAGACAACACGGTGAGAAGAAGCAAGGCTGTACATGTCCTTTATGATGTATCTCCCTGCACTTGTAAGGAAGCAGACACGGGGAAGAGACATGACTTGTTCAAGGTTGCACAGTTAGTGAAAAACCCAGGTCTTCGGGCACCAAAGCTGGAGCTTTGTCAGTGACCTAGCATTAAATATCAGTTCCTTGCTTTGGGTCCTGGCATGCACGGCTGTTCCCCATTTAATGGTTGTTCAGCCATCAGAATTTGTCTCATCACCTCTTTCAGACTCTCCAACCTGAGTGGAACTTTATAAAACCCCATAGGCCAAGGCTCTTAAAATCAGATGCCTCTAGCAGATAATAAGCTGATGAAAGAAATCTAAGAGTACCGTGTGCAAGAAATGGTTATACCTCAATTTTCAAAAAAAAAAAAAAGGAAAGAAATTAACACAGCATTGCAAATCAGCTATACCTCAATAAAAATTGTTTGAAAAGGTATTTAAAAAGAGGAAGACTAGAAGGTGTCAAAGAAGAGGCAGCATCAAACTGAGCCTTCCTCTTCAATGGTATCAGCAGGGTCCAGAGAATTAAAAAGAAATGCCTTTCACACTCTGTTGTTCTTATTAGTTAATGCTCTTTCTTTGGACCACTTACAGTTATTGTGATTACCTGGTTCTTGCTCCACACTTTAGAAACAATCTTACAAGAATAACCCTGGGCCCTGGGCTGAGTGTTCTCCACACCCTGCCTTATGGAATAGGGACCATGCACTTTCAAGGCAAGTACTATGGTTGTTCACATTTTACAGATGAGGAAACTGAGGCTCCCAGGTGATGTTGAGGTGGTAGGTCTGTGGGCCACAGTCAGAGTTGTTGTGAAGTTGCTAAGTCGTGTCAGACTCTTTTGCAAGCCTATGGACCGTAGCCTGCCATGCTCCCCTGTCCATGGGATTTCCCGGCAACAATACTGGAGTGGGTTGCCATTTCCTTCTCCAGGGGATCGTCCTCACCCAGAGATTGAACCCATATCTCCAGCATTGGCAGGCAGATTCTTTACCACTAGCCATGGAGTAGCAAGCCATTAAAGCACGTGGTATGTTACGGGTTTCCCTGGTGGCTCAGCTGTAGAGATTCTGCCTGCAACTCAGGAGATGTAAGAGACACAGGTTTGATCCCTGGGTTGGTAAGATCCCCTGGAGAAGGGCACGGTAACCTGCTCCAGTATTCTTGCCTGGAGGATCCTCATGGACAGAGGAGCCTGGCAGGCTACAGTCCGTAGAGTGGCAAAGAGTCGGATACCACTGAAGCGACTTAGCATGCACACATGTTATAAATGCTTAGTAAATGCAAGTGATTTTCAGCAAAGACTGGGCATCTCCACAGCCTTTAATTTTTGTCTTTCCAGAGACTTCTCTCACTCAGGCCCCTCCCTACCTCACTGTTTGTGGATTCTCCTCCTCCCTGAGTCCCCCAGCGTCTCTCCTGACCCCATATGCTGGCAGGGCCTTTTTAACCCCTCCAGCCACCGGGGTGGGTTCCATTCTGCCTGGAGACGCCTTGGGTAGATTTTTAGGAACAGCTGCCAGCAGCTGAGATATAATGACTGCCTGGAGAGTCGTTAGGATATAATTAATATTTGCAGCACAGAGCTGTGACTGCTAAGCTGTTCCCGCCCACAGAGCTGAGGCCTCCAGCCCTTCTCCGGACAGGAACCCCAGATTCTCAGGGCAATAGCATCTTTGGGGCCGGAGGAGGACCCTGGATGCAGAGGCTGGGGTGTGGCCAGTGGGGTTTATTTCCCAGGATTCTTCCCTTCACCTGGCCATCAGGGTTGGTGACTTCCGGAGGCTGCCAGACTGGACACATCATCCAGGGTGGTCAGAGGGCACCAGGGCCAGAGCTCAAGGTGGCCGCGGTGCCTCCTCGCACCTGAGGCCAGCTGGCCTTTGGCGGTTGCCATGGTGATGGCCGTCCCCGGCAGTTGGGCAAGGACGTTTTGCGGCAGCAGCAGCAGCTGTGTGTGAGTGTGAGCGAGAGTGGCAATCTGTACCGGCTCCCCTCCGGCTTTCCATCTGTGAGGGGCAGACATCTCAGTCGCCACCCTTGGCGCTCCCTAGAGGCGGCCCTGGTTGGAGGCCTGGCTCTGGTTCGCCAAGGGCATTTGGTTGGCACCGTGACTTCACTGGAGCCTGACTGTTTTCCTGGCTCAGATGCTTATCAGCAGTTTTGAGCTCCCCCAGCAGACAATTCAACTTTTTGAAGCCTCAGTTTTCAGGTCTATCAAATGGGTTGATCACACTCAGAGGGGTATGGTTAGGATTAAATGAGATAATGGGAGAAAAATGCTTAGTTCTCCCTGGGGATAAGACCTTGTTGCTCCAGGTTGTGGGGCCCAGAGATTTAAAAGGGAAGGGCCTGGGACTTCCCTGGTGGTCCAGTGGTTAAGAATCTACCTTCCAATGCAGGGGATGTGGGCTGGATCCCCGGTTGAGGACCTAAGATCCCATATACCTTTCCACCAAAAATAAATAAATAAGAAAAGAAAAAAAACCAAAAACCCAGAACATAAAACAGAAACAATATTGTAACAAAATTCAATAAAGACTTGAAAAGTGGTCACCTCAAAAATATCTTTTAAAAGAATGGGCAGAGGACCTGAATAAACTTTTTTTTTTTTTAAGGAAAGGGACTTCTATGGTGTAGACTCACCATTTATTAAGTGCCTGTTGTATACCGGCCCTGTGCTGCATTTGTGACATACATGCCTTCACCCACTGATTCCTTCCTAAACAACTGTGTGTCTCATCTCATTTAATTCTCCTACTCTTCATGAATATCTGGCTTTATTGTCCACACTGTACAGATTGGGGAAATTGAAGCTCAGAAGATCAAGCCACTTAAGATTCCCAAGGTGACACAATAAAGACATTGCAGAACTGGACCTCAAGCTTCCAAACCCACATTTTCCCCTTCTATGGTTCTAATTGGCCTCCTGTTTTTCAGGCAGACCTGCATTCAAATCCTACCTCTATCACATCCTTGCTGTGTGACCTTTCTGAGAATCAGTTGCTTCTCTGTAGAGTGGGGATAATAGCAGAGCCTATATGGATCAGAGTAGAAGTGTGCAGGGGCTTCCCTGGCAGCCCAGTGGTTAGGAATCCACCTTTCAAAGCAGGGGACATGGGTTCAATCCCTGGTGGGGGAACTAAGATACCACATACTGCAGAGCAACTAAGCCCACACTCCACAGTGAAGACCCAGAACAGCTAAAAAGGAAAAAAGATTGATGTGTGTGAAATGTGTGGTGTATAGTAACTATCCACTAAGGGCACCTGCTATTTTCATTGCTGTTATCGTTATTATTTCTCCATCTGTTGGGGATTGGACCCCATAATCTCCAAGTTCTCGGCTCAGACTCCCATCAGCATATGGGGATGCCAGTCCCTGGTCTTTAACATTTGGGAGTGGCTCAGGGCTCACGTGTCCAGATGAGCCCCTTTGTGGAAGGCAATGGCTGATGGCAAGAAGGGCGGCCAATTCTGTGGATGCTCCCAGCCCGCTTTCTGATCATCTGCCTGTTCCCACCAGGCAGCGTTAGGCGGGGTGTGTGAGCCTGGAGGGGGGCCGGGGAAGGAGGGGTGGCTTTCCTTGGGAGGCTGCCTTCTGTCGCTAGACAAACAAACACAGAGCACCCACACTCACTTGGAAATGGAGAAAGGCATCAACTACAAGCAGACAGAGGAGGCAGAGGTGGAACTTTCTCAAACCTCGCTGGCCACAGCTGCCTGCCTGCATGGCTCCACAGGAAGCAGCGGATGTCCCCTGGTTCCTGTCGTCCGCAGCCTGGGCTGACCCGACACTGCTCCACATGGCAAGTGGAGGCTCTTGTGGGCTTCAGTGTTTGTTTGGCATTTACCACTGTCCCTCTGGAGGGCAGTGAGGGACCTCTGAAGGTCACTGTGGTTCCCCACTCCCACCACAAACTTCTGAGCAGCATTTCCAGGTAGAGAGTATTCACCCTGTGCCTCAGGCTGCAGAGCCCTTCAAGTGTGGCTAGTCTTCCCAACTACTCAGAGTACATCTTGGGTACCACCTTGAGAGCAACCTCAGCTGGGGAGACAGGCCTGGGACCCACATCCCAACTCTACCACCCTGATGCTGTGTGACCTTGGACAAGTCACCCCACCTCTCTGAGTCTCCCAAACCTCCCCATTGGTAAAACTGCAGGTATAACCACACTGTGGTTAGTGAAGGGATTAAAAGCCAAGTGTATAGAGTTCCTGACATACAGGTGGGCTTGATCAATGATGTACGTTGGCAGGATCATTACTATTTACTATGTCCTGAGCCTCACTTTCCAAATCTGCTCAATGAGGATAATTCCATACCTACCCCAGAAACAATGAGCCCATGTTGCTAAATATGTGGTGTGTGTGTGTGTACTAAGTTGCTTCAGTAGTGTCCAACACTGTGCGACCCCATGGACTGTAGCCCGCCAGGCTCCCCCGTCCATGGGATTCTCCAGGCAAGAATACTGGAGTGGGTTGCCATGCCCTCCTCCAGGGGATCGTCCCTAACCCAGGGACTGAAACTGTGTCTCTTATGTCTCCTGCATTGGCAGGCAGGTTCTTTATCACTAGCATCACTTGGGAAACTCTAATATATTTTAATTTTATTTCTTACTTCCCCTTGGCCAAGTAACTGGGTAACAATAACAACAACGACAACAATAATAACGGCTAAGAGTCTGGAACACTTATATTGATTTAAACCTGTGCTAATAGACAGTCATTATTATTGTTTAAATTAAAATGAAATAACATAAAAAATTTGGTTTCCTGTCTCACAGTTACATTTGTAGTACTCAATACCGACATGAGGCTTGTGGCTACCATGTCAGATAGCGCAGATATAAAACATTTTCATCATCGCAGAAAGCTCTTTCGGACAACACTGGTTTAGATCAGTATGTTTCAAATTTAACATTGCATAGGAATCACCAGGATAAACAAAGTTAAACATAGACTTAAACACAGACAAACCTAGACAGCACATTAAAAAGCAGAGATATCACTTTGCGGACAAAGGTCCATTTAGTCAAAGCTATGATTTTTCTAGTAGTCATGTACAGATGTGAGAGCTGGACCATAATGAAGGCTGAGTACCGAAGAATTGATGTTTTCTAACTGTGGTGTTGGAGAAGACTCTTGAGAGACCCTTGGACTGCAAAGAGATCAAACCAGTCAATTCTAAAGGCGATCAACCCTGAACATTCATTGGAAGGACTGATGCTGAAGCTGAAGCTCCAATACTTTAGCCACCCAATGCGAAGAGCATTGAAAAATACCCTGATGCTGGAAAAGATTGAGGGCAGGAGGAGAAGGGAATGACAGAGGAAGAGATGGTCAGATAGCATCACAAACTCTATGGATATGAGTTTGAGCAAACTCTGAGAGATAAGGAAGGACAAGGTAGCCTGGCGTGCTGCAGTCCATGGGGTCGCAAAGAGTTGTACACAACTTAGAGACTGAACAACTAGAACAAACACAGACTCAGTTTCAGGAGGTCTGTGGGAGCCTGAGACTCTGCATTGCTAGCTCCCCAGGTCTGCAGATCACACTTTGAGTAGGGTCTAGACCTGGACTGCCCAGCACGGTGGCCACCAGATGCCATGGCTATGGAGCACTTAACACGTGATGTATTGAAATTGAGATGTGCCCTAAGTGTAAAACACACAGTGGGTTGTAAAGACTTAGTGCAAAAAAATGTAAAATATCTCATTAATACTTTTTAATTGATTGTATGTTGAAATAATATCCTAGACACCCTGGGTTGAATAAAATATATTTTAAAAATTAATTTCAGCTGTGTCTTTATACTTTTTCTTTTTAATAAGGCCAGTAGAAAATTCAGAATAACATATGTGGCTCACATCTTTCTACTGGACTGTCGTGATCTCAGCCCCGAGTGCCACTTATGAGCTGTCTCATTTCAGATGTACAATTTTAACCCATGTCTTTTTACCTCTGCCCATTCTGTTTTTTCCCCTGTCCCTGAATTGTTTCCTGAGCATTTTTCACTCCAATCAAAGGGTAAAATCCTCACTAAAAGAGGCTGTGTCAGTCTGCCCCCTTCCATCCATCATAGCACAAAATGTCACCTCCACTTGTTTGAATCTGTCTTGCTCTAAAGAAATAATAGTATCTTGCCTGACCTTCCTTTTTGGAACTCTCCCTTCCCACATGCTCAGGTCGCCTGTCTTAAATGGGGCTCACCCTCCTGGTCTCTGTGATTGATTGTGTAAATTGGGTTTGGCCAATCAGACCATGGAGATGGAGCTAGTTGTGAAGACCAGAGGCAAAAGCTGTCTAGACAGAGAAGACAGATCAAGAACAAAGATCATGAAGGTTGAGAATTCTTGACTTTCCTTGGGGGTGCAAGTTCTGGTTCCATTACTAACTCCTTCTAGGAAAGCCTCAGTTTCCTCATCTAGAAAATGGGCACAGTCTACCCAACTGCCCTGAGTTATTGTGAAGATGATGAGAACACACTGATGGGAATGACTGTGGCTAACCTAATCTTGCCAGCTGTTGTGGTGATGGCAAACAGGTTGGCTGTGAGGTTGGCGCAGGGGTGGGTCCTCCACAGTTGCTATGGAAATAGCCTCTGGGATGCTCTGCAGTGTGAAGGAAGATGTGAAGACCCCAGGAGGGGACATTCCTCCTTGTGTGCTACAGGCAGAGGAAATGGAGCTTGTGAGGCTTGCCGGGGTAGAACTGAGCTCCCTTGATTTTAAATAATAACGCTAGCTTAGAGTGATGCAGTTCTTACAAGGAACTTGGTACTGTTCTGAGCTTCTCCCACACATATTATATGAGGTTAATTCTAATTGTGTGGGAGAGATACCACGTTGTCCCCATTTTCCAGAGGAGATGCCTGAGGCTTATGCCCTCTCAGCCCAATCTCCTCTGATAATGAACTTGTCCATTGAGCGGCTGGCTTAGGGCAGCGGCTTCCCAGGTGGCTTGGTGCTAAAGAATCTGCCTTCCAATGCAGGAGATGCGAGTTCGATCCCTGGGTCAGGCAGATCCCCTGGAGAAGGAAATGGCAAGCTGCTCCAGTATTCTTGCCTGAGAAATCCCACGGACAGAAGAGCCTGGCAGGTTATAATCCATGGAGTTGCAGAAGAGTCGGATATGACTTATCAACTAAAGAACAACATTTCATGGGGAGGGCAGCAGTCCTCCTGCATGTCTGCACCTGACACTTCCTGGTAGAGATGAAGCCTTAGTACATGTCAGTAGCTGTTATCAATAACATGCAATTATTTGTGTCCCCAAGTAGTGTTTTTTAATCTTTCCCACAAGAGTGCCAGCTCCATGTGGGCTGGGATTTTTGTCTGTTTCACTCATCCCTGTCTACCCAGTACCTAGCATGGTGCTGGACACACAGTAGATGCTCAGTCAATACTTATTGAATGAGAGACTGTATGCCTTTGGTTGAGTCCTGGCTGATCACTGAACAGGATGAGATCCATCAATCTGTCCCTTTAAGAACCTTGTCTTCCCTTCCCCTCTCTGGTCCCCAAAGTTAATTAAGTGCCCTGTCTCTGCAGGGTTAATCCTGTTATCAGCTACTTGACACACATTAGCTGTGTGTTTACTATTTCTGGTCTGTATTCCTCCATCCCCAATTGAACTGTCCATTGCTGGATTCCACAGAGCCCAGCACGTAGTAGGTGTTCAATTAATTTGCATGGAATGAATGAATTGACATCTCCCTCATTACATTCCCAGGAAAGAAGATGTGTTCAGACACTGGGAGACAGTGTGATGATATGGACCAATCTGCCAGTCTGTAGAGAGAATGGATTCTTTGTCTGGAAGGGGTGATGGGTAAATGTCAGCAATGCTCCCTAATGCAGGGTTTGGGGACAAAGACCGTATTGAGAAGTAGGTATAGGCAGAATGGGGCTTCCCCAGTGGCTCAGTGGTAGAGGATCCACCTGCAATTTGGGAACCGCAGGAAATGCGGGTTCGATCCCTGGGTCAGATAGATCCCCTGGAGGAGGACATGGCAACCCACTCCAGTATTCTTGTCTGGAGATGCCCATGGACAGAGGAGCCTGGCGGGCTACAGTCCATGAGGTCACAAAGAGGCAGATATGACTGAAGTGACTTAGCATGCATGCATAGACAGAACGGCCTTTGGTGTTCCTTCTTCAGGTCCAGTGCATCCATGCCCGAGAGACGAGGGTGTGCAGGAAAGCCTCTCTCTCTGGCTGTGACCTTTAAAGCCAGCAGCTCCTGACAGTATGCGGGGTGCTCTTGGCCGCTTGCAGATATCTTTGGCTCAGCCATGCCATCTCAGTGGCAGGTGTCCTGAGCCGGTACGAGAACAGGTCTCGATGTCCCTGATGACTGCTGGAACGCTGAGTACCCATGAAGTGGAAAGTGAAGCTGGCTCTGTCTGACTCAGGGCTGGGTAACTCGGCCACCTGAGACCCTGGCCCATCTGGAGTGTGGGTGGTTCCCCGCCCCCTACCTGATGGAGCAGCCTCCAGTTCGTTCCTTCTTCCCCTGTCCCCCGCCCCATCTCTTGTTTCCCTGCTTGCCCAGTGACCTCATCCAAAAGGGCAGGTCCTGTGTCTTCGCTGGAGAGGGGCTCTCTGACCCAGCTCCACTCAACCCCTGATGGAGCGTCCCCGTGTCCTCTGCCTCCCCATCCAGGGCAGGTGTTCAGCTGCAAAGGGCTTCCGCCAAGATCAGCCAAGCCTGAGCATGATCCTAAGACACACCAGGGACAAATCCTGCTCGGCCACCTGTGCCATGGCTGGCCCTGGGCAAGGGACCTCGCCTCTCATCCGTCAAGGGGAGAGTCACGCGACCAGTGACATAGTCAAGGCTCCTGGAAGCCGAGCCAGGGAAAGAGACGTGATGCAGAAACGCGAACAGAAAAGGACCCCAGGGGAAGGGTACTCACCCCACCCCCATTCCCAGACCTTGATCTCATCCCGTGGGGTACAGAGGGGCCCTGTCTATTTCCATGGGGTTTCTTTTCCAGTTCGGTGGACCCACCCCTCAACGGCTGCAGCTGCTGCGACTCTGCTTTCACTCCAGCAACTTTTCACTGGAGGACTGCCCTCGACAATGATGGGAGCTGCCTCACCAGAACTGCCTTGGAATGACATGAGCCTCCCCAAGATAGCTGGGTGGCCTGTAGCCAACGGATGACTCACATGAGGGTACAGAAGCCCCACCCCCTTGCCTTAAGATGGGACAGACTCATATGTCTAATCAATCGCCAGCCGAGGATTGATGCTTGGGGCTGGCGCAGCGAGATTTCCCGGGGGGGAGGGAGGAGGGAGGGGGGTTCCGGAGGGGAAGCATATGTAAACCCATGGTGATATCACGACAATGTATGGCAAAAACAATAAAAATAAATAAATAAAAGATGTTTTCATAGAAAAAAAAATGATGGGACAGACTCTGCGGTGCAGTTTATCATCCAGAGCTCCCTTGGGGATCGGGTTGGGACTAGATGTCGCATCTTTGCTTGGCTTCTCCCTGTGCCTGGTCTTTCCTCCCTCATCCCCCTTGAGGTGTCATCTGAGAGCTTTCTCAATCAGTCACTGACTCTTTTTGTAACCCCAGCACAGGTCTGCTTCTAGAGAACTCACCTAGGATTCCCCAAGACAGAGACTTTAGATAAACTTGTGGAAGTAAGTGGATTGTTTAACGGTTGTTGTTTAGTTGCCCAGTCTTGTCCAACTCTTTGTGACCCCATGGACTGTAGCCCGCCAGGCTCCTCTGTCCATGGGATTCTCCAGGCAGGAACCCTGGAGTGGGTTGCCATTTCTTTCTCCAGGGAATCTTTCTGAGCCAGGGATCAAATCTGCATCTCCTGCATTAGCAGGCAGATTCTTTACCTTGCTAAGCCACTAGGGAAGCCCTTGTTTAATCATAAATTGGGTCTAATTATCCTGCTTTTGGTCAAGCATTTCAACTTCCTTTCAAGAAGCCCTAACAGCACTGGAGATTCAGAAGCAGCGGTCAGATGTTACTGACAATTGCTATGAAGTCTAGGACAGGGCCCCACAAGTAGTGGAGGATTCAATAAATATTTATTGAGTGAAAGACCGGATGAAGTGCCGTTTCTGGTGGTGGGGAAGCAGGAGCTTCTGGAAGGACAGAGAATGTGCAATTGCATTGCGGGAGCAGGTCTCCAGGATGTACCCAAGCTCAGGGACAGGCTGGGTGTATTGAAATGCGGGTCAGGTGCTTGGATCCTCAGAGCTTCAGCAGGGGCTTAGCCTAAGAGGTGGCTGGGCCCCAGAGGACAGCCTGGGCCGGGAAGGGAGTTGTGATCACAGCAAAGATGATAAGAGCTTGTTAAACAGAGAGCCCTCCTGGCAGATGGTCAGTTGGCTCCCAGGGAAGGAAAGCCCTCTCTCATTGGGAATCTCAGAAGTCTTGAGACCAGCGGAGCAAATCGTGCCTTCCCAAGCTAACAACAACAACAATACTCATACAGACAAAGCATTTAGCAGTTACCATAGCCAACACTCTGCACGCACGTTGTTTATGCTTCATCATAACCCCCGTCATGCCCATTTCACAGATGAGGAAAATAAGGCCCAGAGAGTGGAAATGATGTGCCAAAGGTGGTGGAGACATCACATAAATGATCTGAAGTGGCGTTGACAGCTTCCACACCAGCAGTCCCCAGCCTTTTTGGCACCAGGGACCAGTTTTGCAGAAAACAGTTTTTCCGTGGATGAGGGTCAGGGGATGGTTTCAGGATGATTCAAGCACATTACATTTACTGTGCACTAGTGGCTCAGTTTGGTAAAGAATCTCCCTACAGTGCAGGAGACCCCAGTTTGATCCTTGGATCAGGAAGATCCCCTGGAGAAGGGCATGGCAGCCTATTCCCTATTCCCTATTCCCCCACCATAGCAGAGAAGCCTGGTGGGCTACAGTCCATGGGGTTGTAAAAGTCAGACAGGACTGAGTGACTAACAGTTTCGTCTTTCTGAATTATTATTACACTGTGATATATGAAGAAATAATTATACAACTCACCATGATGTACAATCGGTGGGAGCCCTGAGCTTGTTTTCAGGCAATTACATGGTTCCATCTGGGGGAGATGGGAGACAGTGACACCCAAAGTGTATGATGGGGAGTGGCTGTAAATACAGAGGAAGCTTTGCTTGCTATCCCTCTGCTCACCTCCTGCCGCATGTGCCCGTTCTAGTCCTGGGCCATGGCCTGGATGCTGGGGACCCCTGCTTTACACAGTCAACTGGTGCTGAGTTTAGAAGGATAATAAGAAATAGGTTGGGAAAACCGAGGCATGACGATTATTATAAATGTTGTAAAATCAGAGAATATCTCCAGGTGGATATAGAAGAAGCCAATAACAGTGGCTGTCATGAGTTGGTGATAGAAGGGAGATGTTTACTACACACAGTTTACATTTGTGGACTACTGAACCATGGCACTGTAGGTGACAAAACTGGTCCCCAGTGTCCCTCCAGCCCCCATTCACACCTTCTGCTGTGTGATTTTTATAGTCCTCACTCTGCTTGACCCTGGAGATATGATGGGAGTGAAACACACTTGGAACTTGGCCTTGATTTTGTAAGCAGCAGGGAAGACAGTGTGTGCGTGCTCAGTCGCGTCTGCCTCTTTGTGACCTCATATGCTGTAGCCCGCCAGGTTCCTCTGTCCATGGGATTTCCCAGTTAAGAATACTGGAGTGGGTTGCCATTCCCTCCTCCAGAAGGAAGACAGGGACTTAGCCAGTTGTTCAGACAGTTAACTCGTTACTGTTGAGGGACAGGCTAGTGAAAAGCACGAAATGTGTCCTTTGTGAGTCCGAATCTGAGCTTTGCCCTGTAACCGGCTGGGTTGCCGTGGCTGATTAACTGATCTCTCTGTGGCTTGGTTTTCTCATTTGGGGGCCGTGAGAGTTCAAACGAGTGACTTTAAGCATTTAGAAAGCACTGGCCCCTGGTAGGTGCTCATGATTCTTGTTATTGTGGCCGTTGCTATTGTCTCTGGACCCTGGCTGTCCCTTGACAGGAAGCTTCCACCTGCGTGGCCATCTTATCTAGGACGAGGGCTGGCTTCAGTGGCCCTTCTCTAACCCTCTGAATTCTAATCCATCTTTAATGCCGCTGGAGGAAGGAGCTTTGAACGGGCACCAGTTCCGGCCGCTCCTGCTGTCCAGTGGCCGATCCTGGTCTTTCAAGGGCATGACAAGGCTGCCAAATCCGCTGCAGGGACCTAATGCGATTGTCTCGCTTCCGCAGCTCTGCTGGGAAGTCTGAGCTTGGGGCTTTGGGTTGGGCTTCTGGATGCCCCCAGAGACGAGGAGGCCCCAGGGGGTTCTTGTGGGAGTCCAGCCGGCCAGGGAGCTGAGTCCCGAGTGAGCAGAGCCAGGGTGGAGGAGGCCACGAGGAGACACCTGCTGTGCGCTGGACAGGATTCAGCCTGCTCTGAGACCTTTCCTCAGTGTTGATGAGGTCATGTAGACATTCGCCTGGGATGACTA
The DNA here is from genome assembly GCA_007570785.1 of Antilocapra americana. Taxonomy (NCBI): domain Eukaryota; kingdom Metazoa; phylum Chordata; class Mammalia; order Artiodactyla; family Antilocapridae; genus Antilocapra; species Antilocapra americana. The sequence continues at coordinate 729,602 of ML663006.1, forward strand.
GAACTTGGGGCCGGGAGTCCTGATACCTGGGTTCAATCCTACACTGAGTTGGTGCCTTTGGACTAGCACATGCTAGGTCTTAGTTTTCCCCATCTACATATTGCTTACCTCTTTTATAAGACACACAGTTCTGTGTTTCAGAGCTGACACTCTGGATCTGGACTGCCTGGCTTTCAGTCATTTAACCTCTCTGTGCAGGTTCGGGTAGGCACAATGCTTGGCTCTGTGGCCACCTGGATGGATGAGCTCAAACAAGTAGCTTCACCTCTCTGAGCCTCAGTGACCTCATTTGTGAATCAAGCCCAAGGAGGATGTCTAACACCTGCTTCATAGCGTTGCTATGAGGGTGCTAAATGGGATGGTCCACGCTGAGTGCTTGAAATGATGCTTGGTGTGGGACGATCACGTGAGGGTTGATTAACTCCTGCTACTATGTTTTCCTCCACGCTGTCCTGGTTTCTCTTCCTCCTGCTTCCTTCTCTGCCTTCACCACCAGATCGGGCACCCGCCATGATGTAGGCACTTTCCTCGGCACCGCATACCTCTAGGAGTATTTTAAGGATCAGATGTACCAAATGGGAAAGAGCTCTGGCGATATCAAGGCTGCTCTGTCATGGAAAAAAAGGGGTCATAAATTCACACAGTGACTTGTGGTGACTTCTTTTTCAGCTCACTCACATCTAGGGTCATTAATTCAGAGCCCCGACTAGGATTTCTATCATATGGGACTGTAGTGACATTAATTTGATATTCACCAACCTCAGTTACTTGTGTATCATCATCATAATTATTATGACTTGCCATAGTCACATACCCCATAAAATGATGCTTTTGTTTGGAATTAAAAAATTTAAATATAACCTTAACCTAAGTGATACTATACATGAAGCCAAAGGTTTGATGGACTGGCACCAATTCCACTAAATACTTTGCTATTAAGTGAAATAGCATCCACCTTCCCACCCAAAAAAGGGTATCCTCACCGGTGCCATATCCTAACAGTATCTAATACCAAGCATTACCTTCTCGCCATTGAGCTGAGTGGAAAATGCTTTGATTCATTGCTTAGTATTTATCAAGTGCTATCTCCTTTCCCCAAGCCTAGGGCTTGCTGTCATATGTGGCTGTAATGACATTAATTTGATGATGCTAACCTAGTTACTTCTGTATCATCATCACAAGCATCATTATTATTCTTTTTTGCCATAGCTACACACCAAATACTACTATTACTCAACACTTTGTTTTGGGTTGTTCTTTTTCCCCTTAAATTTAGCCTCAACCTAAGCAATATCATCTATGAAATCGTGAATTCAGTGGGCTCTTTATGTATTTCTTTCTAGCATACATGAAAGTGAATGCTTAGCTGTAAAATAAAATAAAACATTTGCCCATAAGCTACCCAAAAGCGTCTCTATGTATGCCATTAACTAACAGTGGGCTGCTGTCCCATGCATTACCCTGCTACCATTTAGCTAATTAGTCAATTCTTTGACTTATGGCTTCATATTTATTGAGTGTGAGCCTCTCTTTTTCCAAGTCTTGAAATCTGTAAAGGCATAGGGAGGTCAAAGCTCTGGTCTGGGGTGACACAGCATACCCCAGAACCCAAGAGTCTGGGTCCTTGGAGTCCTCTTTGTGGCCATGGGATGTCCAGCCCTGTTTCGACCTGCTCGGGGCTCATTCCAAGCACTTGTACAGCCGCCCCCTGCTTTCCCATCCTTCTCTCTCTCTTTCCCAGCACTTGAAGACACAAAAAGGGTTAACATCCATCTCCCACTCTTCTTGACACATCCCACCCTGGGTTCTACTGGATGGATAATCACCCGTTTCCCTTGAGCAATGACCTTGCCCCCCACCGTGGAGGCTATCAAGAGACAGATATAAACACCTCAAAGTTCCCAGCTAGTTCCCTTAATTGGCACCTTTCTGTTCTGCTTTAAATTAATCAAAGCCAGTCCGATATTAATACTGTAGGGGGAATTAAAATCATGCAACGCATTAAAGATGTAATTTAAAATTAATAACTCATAATTATTTATCATGGCGTATCAGTGGAGCTATGAATTTTCCCTTCTAACCCAGCGCACATCCTCCTGCCTTTGCTTTTAATAGCATCTGGACCATTACTGCGCCCAACCTCGGTTCCCGCAGACACCCAACCTAAGAGACGTAATTCATTTAATTTAATTTTGGGGGGCTTAATTGTGGTAAATCACTACTTAAGAAAAGACATCTATTTGAAAGGACAAATTGGGATAATTTAATAAAAGCTGGAGTGAAGAAACCCAAGGACTTAATCATGTGCCATAGGTTTTGATCAGAGAAACCCCCTAATTCTTCAATTTATTGAGAGATACGGGATTCAGTGTCAAAGTCTTTAAAACAATGGCACCATTGTTTAATGAACAATGGAAACAACCCAAGTGCCTATCAATGTGGGAACAAAGAAATAAACTATGGTCTATACAGCCAGTGGAGTACTATGCAGTCATACAAAAGAATAAGAATGGATTACATGTATTGATATGGAAGTACTGGGCTTCCTTAGTGGCTCATCAGTAAAGAATATGTCCACTGAAGCAACTTGCTTGAGGCCATCCAGCTGGAAGGCAACAGAGCCAGGTATTATACCTATCTGTATTTTATAGAACCTGCTCAGAGAGGTTAAGCAACCAGCCCAAGGGCTTCCCGGATGGCTTAGCAGGTAAAGAATCTGTCTGCAATGCAGGAGACACAGGAGACCCAGGTTTGACCCCCAGATCGGGAATATCCCCTGAAGGAGGAAATGGCAACCGTTCGAGTATTCTTGCCTGGAGGATCCCACTCATAGAGGAGCCTGACGGACTACAGTCCATGGGGTCATAAAGAGTCAGACAAGACTTAGCACATAATCAATCATTATTATCAAGGCATATTAAGTAAAAAATGTTAGAACAGTGTATGTCACAGTATATTGGGTTGGTCAAAAAGTTCATTCAGGTTTTTCTGGAACATCTTAGAGAAATACATGCAATTACATATATAGAGAGAATCCCTGAAAAGAATTATAAGAAATGATAAGAATCAATTATCATTGGTTGCCTCTGGGGATAAGATTGGGTAGCCAGGGGACCAAGGAAAGGAAAAATTTTCATTCTTTATGCTCTTTTGTGGCTTTGGAATTTTGTACCACGTGCAAGTACTACCTGTTTAAACAGATAAAAAATTAAAATTGCAATAATAGAAAAGATTAGCCAACTTGGGTTTGACAAATCTCATATCTTTTCACTTTCCTTTCCAAATGTTTCCCTGGGCTCCATGCAGCATCTCTGTTTATCATAATAACTCTTATGCATCATGTCCTCTCTGGACTGGTCACTATACAAACTTCGTCCTGCTTTGTCATTATTGTTGCTTTGTTGCTAAGCCATGTCTGACTCTTTGTGACCCTATCAACGGCAGCATGCCAGGCTTCCCAGTCCTTCACCATCTCCTGGAGTTACTCAAACTCATGTCCATTGAATCACTGACACTAACCAACCATCTCATCCTCTGTCACCCTCTTCTCCTTCCATCAATCTTTCCCAGCATCAGAATCTTTTCCAATGAGTCAGCTCTTTGCATCAGGTGGCCAAAGTATTGGAACTTCAGCATCAGTCCTTCCAAAGAATATTCAGGACTTATTCCTTTTAGGATTAACTGGTTTGATCTCCTAGCTAGCTGTCCAAAGGACTCTCAAGAGTCTTCTCCAGCACCACAGATCGAACGCATCAGTTCTTCAGCACTCAGTCTTCTTTATGGTCCAAATCTCACATCTATACTTGACTACTGGAAAAACCATAGCTTTGACTGTACAGACCTTTGTCAGCAAAATGATGTCTCTGCTTTTCAATATGGTGTTTAGGTTTGTCATAGCTTTTCATCCTGCTTGGAGCTTACACTGACTTTGCAAAGCAGGTCTTATTAACCCCTTGGTATCCAACATTTCATTATAAAATTTCACACCTAAAGGTGAGAGAATCATTCAGTGAACATCTACATTACTTTTTCCAGAGTACTTACCACTACCTGACATATTAATTTTCTTATTTTTTCTCGTTGCCCATTCTACAAGGAAAGGAATTTTTTCAGTTATATATATATATATTTCATATTATTTTCCACTATAGGTTATTATAAGATATTGACTATAGTTCCCTGTGCTATACAGTAAATCTTTACTGCTTATCTATTTTATATGTAGTAGTTTGTATCTGTTAATCCCATACTCCTGATTTATCCCTCCCCTACTCCCTTTCCTCCTTGGTAACCATAAGTTTGTTTCCTATATCTGTGAGTCTGTTTCTATTTTGTGTGTATATTTATTCATATTATTTTTAGATTCTACCTGTAAGAGATATCATATAATATTTGTCTTTGTCTGGCTTATTTCACTTAATTTGATATTCTTTAGGTCCATCCATGTGGCTGCAAATGCCATATTTAATTCTTTTTAATAGCTGAGTAATAGTCCATTATATTTCCACACTTCTAAAACCATTTGTCAGTGGGCACTTGGGTTGTTTCAGTGTCTTGTCTATTGTAAACAATGCATTTGGGTGTGTATCTTTTAGAATTAGAGTTTTCATCTTTTCCTGATAAACATCTAGGAGTGGGCTTGCTGGATCATATGGTCACTCTCTTTAACTTTTTGTGGAGCCTTTGTACTGTTTTCCATAAGAGGTACACCAATTTACATTCCCACCAATAGTGTAAGGGGAGGGGATCTTCTTTGAAAGAAGCTCACAGCTGTATCCCAGGACCTAACAGAGTGCTGGCACATAGTAGGTGCTCACTAAATATTAGCTGAATGAATCATTCAGTGATTCAACCTTAGGCACTCAACCTGGCACACACGAGGTACCCAGACAATGCCCAGGGCATAAACGATGGATCCAGCCTGCCCATGAACGGGTGCTAGTTTGTGTCTTTCCAGAGCCCCAGGGATGTCTGTGCCAGGCAACCAGGGTCCCTGTAGCTAGATGGCTGTGGCAGTTGGTTCCATCCCTGGGTCAGGAAGATCCCCTGGAGGAGGAAATGGCAACTCTTAGCCGAAGTCTAGGTTGACTCTTAAGCAAAACTGACGTGCTCAGCCTCTCTCAATGCCTGTTGACTGCAGCTGGAGGTGGAGAAATCAATATAAAGACTGGCTTTGGGAGAAAGGAAAAGAAGAAAAGGCCGTCTCTACTTCCAAGAGGAGGCAGCCCCAGGAAGGACAGGGGAGGGGATGGATGGGAGGGGAGAGGAACCTGAGGTCTGGCCCACAGGCTTGGCTGACCCCGGGGCTGCTGGTGCCTCTGCCTTCTCTGGGTTAGTGGGAGGAATCGGATTAAGGGTTTACTGGGAAAAGTTTTGCCAGGATTAACGAGGGCCCCTCGGAGTGCCAAGGTCCACACGTGCTCATTGCTGTGAGGAGACCTGGCAGGAGGATGGGGAGGGTGGGAAAGCAGCTGCAGATGGGGGAGGAGAAGGGAAAGAGGTTGAGGTGGGAAGAGAGGGAGGGGTGAAGGAGCCAGAGGGGGAAGACAAGGAGGGGGGGGGGGGGGGGGGGGGGGGGAGGAAGGATGGGGCTGATGGGCACTTGCTTGTGCTCAGTTGTGTCCGACCCTTTGCAATCCCATGGACTGTGGCCTGCTAGGCTCCTCCGTCCATAGAATTCTCCAGGCAGAAATACTGGAGTGGGTAGCCATTTCCTCCTCCAGGGGATCTTCTCAACCTAGGGATTGAACTCATGTCTCTTGTGCCTCCTGCAAGACACAGGAGGATTCTTTGCCAACTGAGCCACCAGGGAAGGTGAGGCATTTCTCTGCTTGGTGGAGAGAGCCCGTCAGTGGCAAGCACTGGATTTCCCAAGTGCACATTCCAGAAGGACAGATGATGAGCACACGCAGAGTGCATCTTATTAACATCCAGCAACGCTCTCCTCAAAGAACCCCACCCCACCTGGTAGCCCAGGGACACTGAGTTAGACCCTGCAGGTGTGACCCACAGCTTCTTTTTATAGATGTGCTGGCTGAGGACAGAGGTAGCATCTGTATTCTCAGAGAGAGAGAATGTGATTTCAGCAAAGACTTGAGAAAGGTGAGAGAGTTTGCGATGAGGCTACCCAGGCAAAGGATATTCCCGGCAGTGGGGAAACAGCCAGTGCAAAGGCCCTGAGGTGGGATCCTGGAGCAGAGGCAGCCTGTGGCTGGAGTGACGTAGGGAGGGAAGGAGAAGGGAAGGGGCTGAGGGTGGCCAGAGGGGCCAATGGCAGGTCACACATCCCCTTGTTGGGCTGTTTCTCTGGGTGAGATAAGAGCCATGGGAGGGTTTTGAGCAGAGGAGGGACTTGATCTGACTTATCAGATTTAACAGGATACCTCTGGTGGCCATGGGGGAGAATGGAGCATAGTGAGGCTGGGTGGAAACAGAGAGACTGGACAGGAGGCTACTGCATCAGTCTGAGCATGAGATGATGGTGGCCTGGACCATGGCAGTGGGCAGGATTGGACCTGCTCTGGATGTTTCCATCACACACTCATTCATTCACTCACTCATTTATTCCATTATGCATCCTACCAGTAAATATTTAATATTTGTTAAGAACCCTCTCTGCACCAGACACCCGATATGAAACACTAAGCAAAACAGACACAGACCTTTGCTCAAATGGAATGGAAGTCTAGTGGGGAGACAGATATTCATCCAATAAGCATAAAATAAGACAATGCTGTGGGCTTCCCAGGTGGCACTAGTGGTAAGGAACTCACTTGTCAATGCAGGAGACCTAAAAGATGAGGGGTTCAATCCCTGGGTTGGGAAGATCCTCTGGAGAAAGAAATGGAAACCCACTCCAGCATTCTTGCCTGGAGAATCCCATGGAGGAGCCTGGCTGGCTACAGTCCATGGGGTCACAAAGAGTTGGACATGACTGAAGCAATTTAGCGCATATGAACCCAAGACCATGCTGCATACTGCAATAAGTAACAGGGGGACAAGCAGTCAGGGACTCTGTCACCATCCCGTACCCCAGCCTGGGAACCTTCTCCTTCAAGGCCTTCCTCATTCACATGTAGACACAGAGGCACAGAGAGGGACTGTGACTGGCTCAAGGTCACACAGCAAGACCCAGGCAGAGCTAGGAAAAGGACCCTGGCCCACATCTCCCCCTCCCTGGGTTTCTTAGGAGGAGGCTGTCAGCCTGCCATCCCGGCTTCCCCAAGCCTGGGCCTCCCTGGCTGCAGCCACCCGTGGTTTATGACCCCCAGAAGCCCCTCCGAAGTGTCTCGGGCGGCGAGGCCCTGGGCCACAGGAGATGGGCTCGCCCGGCTCGGGCCCAGGCGGCTGTAGATCGATTGTGCGTGCGCCGCCCTGGTACTCCATCTCATTAGGCTCTCGTTTTCATCTCCCGGCTTCCTGGCAGCCTTCAAATTATCCCATAAAATTTATTTACTATTTCATGAATACATAAGCAGCAGGCAGGCACAAGCTTTTTATATATTTACACTGTATATATTTCACGGGAGACTTATAGCTGTCTCTAAGGCAGAGCGGGGGAGCGGGGGAGAGAGGGAGCAGACGGAGCCGGCAGCTGGCGGCGGAGGGAGGGAGGCAGCGGGGAGGCGCGTGGAGGGCGGGCAGGGTTGAGGGTGGCCCCCGGTGCCCACGTCTATGCTGGACCACGCTGGGCTTGCCTGGGGCTGCCACCGGGCAAGGGAGGGAGGGGAGTGCCCCTCTGGGACAGTCGTCTTGGGGAGGTGGAAGCAGGACAGGGGGCCTGGGGCTGAGGGTTGGGCTAAGACCCATGCTCTGATAAGGGGTTCCTGGGCTGTGTGAGGCTCCAGCCTTGGGCATTGGTAGGAACTGCTGGACTGAAGGGCAATTCAGACCCTAGTCAAGGGGTGGACCCTTATCCTGGCCCCATATTAAGCCCAGACTCTTGCTCCAGAATGTTCATTGGCAGGGCTGATGCTGAAGCTTCAATCTTTTGGCCACCTGATGTGAAGAGCAGACTCACTGGAAAAAAACCCTAATGCTGGGAAAGATTGAAGGTAAAAGGAGAAGAGGAGGGCAGAGGATGAGATGGTTGGATGGCCTCACTGACTTCATGGATATGGACTTGAGCAAACTCCTGGAGATGGTGGAGGACAGGGAAGCCTGGCGTGTCTGCAGGCCATAAAGTCTCTAAGAGCTGGACACGACTTGGCAACTCAACAGCAACACAACTTGCTCCAGACTGAGTCCTGACCCTGGTTGTAGACTGAGCCCTGATCGGAGTCACAGACTGAGCTCTAAAAACAGCCACAGATTTTCCCTGACTTCCCTGCTCCACCCTAGTCACAAACTGAGCTTTGATCCCAGTCAAATACTAACTACTCCAACTCTAGTCACAGACTGAGCCCTAACGCTGGTCCTGGGCAGAACCCTGATCCCAGCCATAGGCTGAGCCCCACTCCAGCCTTGCACTCAGGCTCCGCCCGTTGGCCGGCCTCTCGATGGTTTTCTCGGGTACAGGGTACACAAAGCAACAAATGAACAGCTCGTACCTGCAGCCACAGGCCCCTTCTCCTCCCGGCGGTCTGTGCAGTGATCAGTAACCAGACTATGGTATAACCTGACTGATAACAGCCAGAAACCTCCTTCCCTCCCAAGGCAGCCACTCTGCACCTGGCCCAGTCCTACCCACCAAGATTTTGTCCTCTAGATGGGCCCCAGGGCCCAGGAGACCAGGGAAGTGTGAACAGAACATGGATCAGCATATCAGAACCTCACATGGGGCCAGGCATTCACATGGGAGGTACCTGACAAATGCCTGGTAAACTGAAGAATATGAGCTTTGCTCCCTACTTCTGCTTCAGTCCTTTAGAAAGTTCCCATCATTCTGATACAGTCAGAAGCCAGTTCAGACCCCTAAGAACAGAGACTGTGCCCAGGAGGGTTGCTCTGGAATTGAATCCTGCCTCCAGTATCAGTAGTGTGACCCTGGGAGAGTCCTTCCACTCTTAGTGTCTCAGATTACCCATCTATGCAATGGGGGTAGAAATCCAAGCTTCTGGGTATCTCACGTGCTGACATCTCATGAGATCTGGCTGGTCAGAGGCTCCAAATGCCCATGGCCTGTTCCCATTTACTATCAAACAGGTATTTATCCACTTGCCATCCTGTGTTCAAAGTCATCATCGTCACAACATCATCATTGTTGTTGACGCTTATTGAGCATGAACTATGTTCCGGCCCCAACTTCTTCACTCATTTTAATCTTCACAGTAACTCTCTAAAGTCAATTCTCACTCTTTCATCTCTCTATGAATTTATCGGCTATCTATCTAGTGATCTCATTTCTCCCCATCCTTCCATCTTCCTTCCTTCAAGAGGCAGTCCAGTGCAGTGGTTAGGAGCAGGGGCTCTGAGCCCAGAAAGACTGGGTTCAGGTTCTAGCTCATCCCTCACTAACTGAATGACACTGAGTGAGATAAATAATGCATTTGTTCAATGAAAACAGTAAAAGGCTGTTTTTTCGCACCTCTAAGAACTGGTGCAAAGATAAACTAGTTAATAGATGCAAACAGATGCTTAGAATAATGCTTGGCGAAAGTGAGCAGTTAGTAAATATTGGCTGTGATTATTCCTAGAGCTACTGATTTACCCACATGTCCAAGCCCCTTCTCTGAACAGGACACCAGACTTTCAGTGACAAACGACACAGGAAAGTAAGCATCCATAGTGACCACTGGAGTGGTGACTGTATGCAAGGCACTTTACACTTCTCAGTTTCATCCTTTCAAAAGCCCCATGAGACGGGCACTATTGTTAGCATCGTTTTACAAAGGAGTGAACTGAGATTCAGAGAGGTTAAGTGACTTGTCTGAGGACACACAGCTCCTAAGTGGTAAAGCCTAGACTGGAACGCAGGAGGTCTGGCTGTTGAGCTTGCATACCTAACCATTGGGAGACACTGCCACCTTGTTATCACAGGCATTCAAGGAGAGCAGTGTTCTCCCAGAGGGTGTGTGAAGGACTACGGGTGGGGGAAGGGACAGTGGACTCTGCCCAGGGCCAGGGTGGGAGTGACATCCATTGAGCTGAACCATCCAACAGAATCTTTTGGACTCCCTTCATAGTCAACCCCTAGGGATGTCTCCTGACCACTCTGCTTTCCTTGTGGATCCCTGACTCTTTCCTAACCTCCCAGGGAAGCTAAGAATAAGCACACCACAGGGGCAGAGACTGTAAGAACAGAGCCCTCTCCATCTCTCCATGCAGAGTGGCGCTCCATAATTGCACAGAGCTGAAATCAGAGGTAACATCAGGCTGCTTCACTGACTCATGTGAAGCCTGGGCTTCGAGGTGCCCACTTCATCGTAGCTTCTTTGTCCAGACCATGTAGCATTTATTATTAATGGGAATAATAATTATAATTGCTTATTGATCTCCCCCAATGCAGCCGGCACTCTACTCAGCACTGAATTCGGGTCACTGCTCAGCAGACCCACAAATCTATGCCCAGTGCAATGCATCGCACAGTGCTGGTGCTCAATAGACGTCCAATACTGTGACCATGTCTGCATGGAGAGTCCCTGCCTGCCATGTCCAGGCTCATGCACTTATCTGGCTCACGGCTAAGGAGATAGCATCCACTTCGATCACACAGAACCTGAGTTTCCAACCCAGAGACATTTATTACTTGCTTTATACTTTTAGTATTTCAATTGGACTAAGAAAATGCTCTCCTGGAATATAAGAAAAATAAAAGGAGGGCATCCTGGTCTTCAAGGATTATCTAGGACCATGTTCCTTAATCTTTAACCTTTACTTCATCCTCAGAAGAAGTGCTGTTTGTTGAAATGCCTCCAATGACAGTGGGGAAGGCAGGGATGAGTATTCTTCCCATTTCACAGATGAAGACACTGAGGCCTAGAAAGGTTTCATTCACTAAGGCATCTATTCAACAAGCATATACTGGGTGCCTGCTACACACCAGAGGCTGTGTTAGGAGTGCCGTGCATGGGGTGGGGCTCAGGAGTTCACCGGGTGTTTCTTAGCCATCACAGAGCATTGGGATTCCTCACGGAGCTTGTTAACATGCAGATTCCTGGGCCCTGCCCACAGAGATGGTGATTCAGTGGATATGGTTCAAGGTGGAGCCAGGAATTTGTGTTTAAAAACAAGCCCTCCCTGCCCCAAATCCCAAAGGGGACAATAATTCAAAGGAGACAACAATTCAAACAACTCAAAGGCCGGGAGAGGAAGGAAGCACAGGCCCAGGAATGAGTTTTAGTTTCACCCCAGTGTGAGGTTGGAGCCACCAGCCAGCAGCTTCTGGGCCAAAGGTCTGTCCCTGCCCTTCTGGCTACCCGGTCTCCCAATGCCAAGATCCCCACTCGCTGTGTATCCTGGCTCAGAGCGACCCACATCACCCCAACGGGGAAGTTTTCAGGTGTCTCGGGCCAGGTAGGGACTGCAGCTCACAGGTTAATTAGATAATGTACCTTTCCATCTGTAACGCACTCTCCAGTTTAAAAAGTACCTGCCCACACTGTGAAGCACTTCCCAGTTTGCAAAGGACTTTGCAGGGTTCTCTCACCCTCATCACTTTCCATCAGCTGCCTTTTAAGGGGGCTCCTCATCTCTCCTAGCATCCTCGCGCCTCTGGCACTTGGGATGACATGCCCTGGTTACTGCATGAGGCCATCTCCCTGCACACTCCCTCCACTGTTCCAGAACCTCTCATCAGAATAGCATTCCTAGCCCTTTACTTCTCATTGTCACAGCCCTGTCCTATGGGCGTCTTTATACCTGTTTCACAGAAGAAGAAACAGAGGTTCCAGGAGGTCAAGTCACTTGCCTGAACTCGAATCTACTAAGCAGACCTGGGTCCAGTTCTTTTCAGTTCCTATGTTCGGACTCCTCACTGCTAAGTCATAGTCTCTGCCCTGTCCAGGAAGGCCAGGATTCTGGCCATGGGTCTCAGAATCATCCTTACACAAGCAAGGATGCAGGCTGGCCCCCGCATCTGTACCTGTCCTCAGAGCTGAGGGAAGGGGGCTGCAATTCATCACTCAGACTGCCACCTGGTGGAGCCCACATTGTTGGAAGCTTGGCGAAGCTGTTATATTGGTGAAGACTCCAGCAATTAACTGCAGAGGAAAACAGAGAGGGGAAGATGGAGAGACAGAGAGAGAGAACCCTCTGGGCTGAGAGAGGCATTTTAAAGGTACCTTTGTCGACAGCAGGGGGGACTAAGAACCAGCTCTCCCAATCTGTAGGCTTTTGCTTAGGAAATGATCAAAGGATGACCTAAGGAGATCAGGTTGGGGTTCAGAAGATGTGGCAAGGTCACGGGTAGTTCAGAGCCTGTGAGCTCGAAACAAACCAGTCCTGGGGGGTCAGACAAGGCCACCGTGCAGAGCTGAGCAGATTGGTCCCTGCACAAAGGTCCCCAGCCAAGGAGAAAGATGCCTGGGGGTCCGCTCACCAAACCGTTTCCCGTGACCCATGGCCATGCCCATCTGGGAGAAGGGAAGTCTTTTTCTAGTTTTCACAAAAGTGCCATATGGGCTCGCGATGGTCCTGGCTCAGAGGCGTAGAGAACCCAGTGACTCACAGGAGCTGGCCCCCAAGCTGTCAAGCGTCTAGAAGAAGAAGGCTCCGTTTCAGCCCCTTACTGAGTTATAAGGGAGAGAAGCAAAAAGCAAGAAAATGGAGAGAGGGAAGATTATCATTTTGTTTTGACTTTAAATATCCTCAACTGCTTGGAGATGAGAGTCATTGGGCCAAGTAAATGTTCTTTTTTTTTTGGTAAATTTTCTTCTTTCATAATGAAACTTAATTTCTTTCACTTCTTTCAGTTACAGCACTTGGGATTGTTTCTTCTTTCATTCTGATGGGAATAAAGTTTTAAAGTGGTTTTTACTTGAGACTTTGGTTTGCTGGTTCAAAGTCTAAAATGGGGACATTGAATCCTTCTCAAATCCTCTGGTTAAAATCCCTCTCCCCATCCATTCATTTATCCATCCATCCATTCACCTAATTATCTATCTACCATCTACCACCCATCCATTCACACCCATTTACACATCCATCCACCCATAGATCCAACCGTCTACCCATCCACCCATTCACCCACCCACCCATCCACCCATTCACCCATTCACCCATCCACCCACTCATCTACTCATTCACCCAACCAAGCAATAATTCATCCATCTAAAAATGCATTCATCCATTCACTTACCAACTTAACAAATATCTGTTGAGCACCTACCATGTGCCAGGCCCTCTCCAAGCAATGGGGATCCAGTGTTGAATTGTGCCAATGGAATCTCTGCCCTTATGGAAGCTAATATTCCAGTGGGGAAAAGACCGTTCACAAACAAAGTCAGTAAATAAGTAAGATTATCTCACCAATGAGAAGGGCCACACTTAGATTAGGGCACATCAATGTCCTAGAAAGGGATAGAGGCCTAACTTATCCCAAGGACAGCCTCTAGTAGCGGGCAGGGGTGGGAGGACACATACATGAGAATTACATGGCAAGCACAGAGATCTTCTTTGTAGAAAATCATCCGCTATTTGATCATTACAATATGGTCATCAACATCACCAACATTAAACCCTGCAGAGCTTTGCTTTTAACCTGGAAATATTCACAGCCAGACCCATAATGGTTGACAAGGTCAGTTTCTCAAAGTGACAGGAGAAACACACTTGGTCTTTGGTAACTATCTTGAGCTGACATCAAAAACCATGTATTGATTCTCACTGATGACAATGACGTTCTCCATTTGAGGAGGGTGGAGGAGAGTGCAGTGTGGTGGGGAGATCACAGGGCTGCATCCCCCATCTCTTTCTTCTGCTGCTGCCACTTCTAATCCCCTCATTTCAAGCTGCTGATAGCAAAGCTCTTGAGACCTGAGCTATACATTCTGCCTCTGTTATCTATAAGCTGTGTGACCTTGGACAAGTTGCTTTGCCTCTCTGAGCCTCAACATACTCATCTGAAGGGAAAAACTTTCTACGTCCTTGTGTCTAAAACTTGTTTCCTACCCCCACCCCCCGTATTTTAAGGATTCTGAAACCAAGATCATTGGGAATGCCCATAGATTCCCTGGTAACTCTTGTTAAATTGAAGATTTTGGCTCCGTAAGTCTGAGGTGGGACCCAGATGCTGTATTTCTAAATGAGTTCTCAGGTGACAGCGGATGCTACAGCCCGTGGACCACCTTCTGAGTGGCCAGGAAACCATTGCCTTATATATGTAATGTGCTTGTTATTAAATTGAGGGGGCAAAGCTACAGTTGATGGAGTTTTCGATTTCAGGAAATGCATTAACCCTGTATTTCATTTTATTCCCCCCAGTAACCCCAGAAAAATGTTTGTAAAGTACCAGCTCGGCCCGTCGAAAACATTAATAGATGTTAGCTCACTCATTTGAAAACCTTCAGTGCTGATGCAGGATGTAAAGGCAATCCTGGACTTGGAAGTCCATCTATAATTGGATGCGATCCCCATGGGGCCCAAGTGTAGGAGGAGATGGAACACTGGCAGCCTCTGCAAGGAGAAAAATGTTAATCCCTCCCACTGTTCCCCACATCCCCCAGTTCAGGGACGTGTTTGATCAGGCCCGCATCAAACAGCACATTTGCAAAAAGACAAAACAGAGTGCAGGAGACTAGATCTTGTTTGCACTGGTCCCGTTATCAACCCAGCCACTCCCCCACCTCGACCTCCTTCAGATGGATGCATGCAAGTGCTTGCTTCAAGCCACCCAAACTGAGAAGCACCTGGGCGATTGTCCCTGCTCCTAGGAGCTTGGAGAGGAGGGGTGGTGAGGAGAAGCAGGAAGGGAAACCTGGGTTTTATTTAGGGACCAGGAACGTGGGGCAGAGAAACAGGGAGAGATGAGCTGGGAAGGGAATGGGGACACAGAGAGCTATTTTATAATCTCGCAAACACTCCTGGTAAGAATGCCACCTTGCAAGAAGCATATTCAAGTTTGCACCTTCCAGTGCATTCTCTCGTCTGAAGCTTTAGAAGGAGGTGGTAAAGGACCTTTTCTATTTCAGCTGAGGAAACTGTGACTTGGAGATTTGGAAGAAATGATCCACAAGCAAGCAGTAAACTACAATCAGTGGATGCAGACAGTCCGGGTGGGGTCTGAGACTGCATTTCTAACAAGTTCTGAGGTGATGCCAATGGGACTGGTCCGTGGATCACATATGGAGTAGCAAAGATGTAGTGACTGATATACTGAAGGGACACAAACCAGGAAATTGATCTGATGCTACCTGAAAACGTTATCATTTCTATTTTTTTTTTTAATTTCTTTTGGGCTGCACATGGGTTTTCTCCAGTTGTGGCGAGCGGGAGCAGCTCTCTAGTTTCAGAGCTTGGGCTTCTTAATGCAGTGTCTTCTCTTGTGGAGCACAGGCTCTCGGTTCAAAGGCTTCCAGGGTTGCAGCTCATGGGCTTAGTTTTTCTTGCCCATTGGTATTGGGTGTTTCTCTTCACCTAGGCCTTGTGCTGATACCACAGAGGACAAAACAGGCCTGCTCCCTGGCCTGGTGGAATTTAGATCAGGTTAATTAAACCAGTAAATTTAGACCAGTGTTTGAAACCCCTACAAATCATAATAAGACTGGTTATGCTTATAGCACATTGCAGTACCAATATTTGGGAGAAGAATGTTATGTGCAGAGGGACCATTGTGAAGAGCCTCTAATTAGTGTATCAAAGCCAGGATGGTGGCAATCAGGTTCAAGTCCCAGGCCCCCCACCTCATCCTGGGTGTGCCTGAGCCCATCATGCCATGATACATCCATAAACCTGGTGAGAAAATCAACCCAAACCACAGCCTAGAAGTTGAAGCCCCAGTCCTTGGTACCATGAGACTTAGATCTTTGGATTTTCCATGTTGACAAGGAAGTTATCTGCCCCAGCCTGTTCCTATCTCCCTGGGCATATGGTTGCCAGATTTAGCAAACAAAATATTTCAGATAGATAACAAATATATTTATTTTTGGTTTAAGCATATCCCACACAAAATTTTGGTCATACTTGTATTAAAAAGAATTTATTTGTTGTCTATCTGAAATTCACACTTAACTGGGCTTCCTGTGTTTTACCTGACAACTGTACCTGGGTAGCTTTAGAAAATACCAGTATTTGGGTCCCACACCAAGATGTAGGTTTGCAAGTGGCATTAACAGTGTTTCAGAAGTCCCAAATGATTTTAATTAGCTAAGAGTCATGATCCACTGACTGGAAAAAGCAGAAGATTCTAAGCCGGTGGGAAGAACCAATTCCATATTGCAGTTGTCACCTGGTTTTACGGCTGCAGCCCTTCAAGAGTCTGGGAAGTTCCTATGCGCAATTTTAAAGGTGGTTTTTGGGTTGCATTGGATAATTTTCAGTGTTTTGCCAGTGCTAAATAAGAATTCTTGTGATGAATTAGCAGCTGTGAATGAGGGAAGCTGCCATGGTGAAAGAGCAACCAACTCCCTAGTTTAATATTTAATAATAATTTTAATAATTATTACTATAGTATTATGTATTGAGTCCTTATTCTGTGCCTAGTACTATGTTAAGCACTTTCAAAACACGCTGTTAGTATCATTTAGACTAGTGAAGACATGGAAGCAACCTAAAGGTCCATCAACAGATGAATGGATAAAGAAGATGTAACATTTATATATATGTGTGTGCACGCTAAGTTGATTCAGTGGTGTCCAACTCTGTGCAACCCTATGGACTGTAGCCCTCGAGGCTCCTCTGTCCATGGAGTTCTCCAGGCAAGAATACTGGAGTCGGTTGCCATGCCCTCCTCCAGGGGTTTTTCCAACGTAGGGATCAAACCCTTGTCTTTTATGTCTACCTGCATTGGCAGGTGGGCTCCTTACTGCTAGCGCCACCTGGGAAGATATACACATATATACACACACACAATGGAATATTACTCAGTCATAAAAATTATGAAATTTTGCCATTTGTTTCAACATGGATGGACTTGGAGGGCATTATGCTAAGTGAAATAAGTCAGAGACAAATAGTTTATGATGTTGCTTATATGTGGAATCCAAAAAATACAACAAACTAGTGGATATAACAAAAAAGAAGCAGACTCACAGGTATAGAGAACAAATGAGTGGGTACCAGGGGGAGGGGGAGGGGCCATATAAGGATAGGGGAGAGTGATCGACAAACCGTTGGGTATAAGATTGGCTACAAGTGTGTGTTCTACAACACTAGGATCCACAAGAGCTAACGACTTTCCAGGGCTGAGTGAAAATGGAACAAGGTAATGTATGCAAATAGAGTTAAAGAGCTTAGAACAGTGTCCTGAATATATCACGTGCCCAGTAAATGCCAGCTATACTACACACCTGTAGAGGAAAGAGAGAAAAGAAGAAGAGAAGGAGGAGGAGGGGGAGGAGAGGGGGGAGGAGGGGGAGGAGGGGGGAGGAGGAAGACAAGGAGGACAGGAGGTAAAGAAAGGGTAGAGAGAGACAGTAGAAGTGAAAGTGTTTCTCAGTTGAGTCCGACTCTTCACAACCCTATGGACTGTAGCCCACCAGGCTCCTCTGTCCATGGGACTCTCCAGGCAAGAATACTGGAGTGGGTTGCCATTTCCTTCTCCAGGGGCTCTTCCCCACCCAGGGATCAAACCTGGGTCTCTCTTGCATTGCAGGTGGATTTTTTTTTACTGTCACGAGGGAAGTCCTAGAGAGAAACAGGGTAAAGCTAAAACACAGACCAGAGAAAGAGAGAAGCAGGCAGAGCGATAAGGAGACAGAAATAGAGACAAGGAGAGACAGAGTGAGAAAGAGCAAGCACTCAGGGGACTCTGGTCCTTCCCCCTGAGAGCTGCCCAAACTGTTCCAGCTTCCGCACTTTTTCTCATCTTCCCCAACTCATCTCTAAAAATACACACCTTCCACCTGCCCATATGTGGCTACTGTTCCCCTACCCATGGGTCTGAACTCTCTATGGTGGAGGCTGGCTATCTCGGCGGTCATCTGCCTTGGACCCACCCAGATCCATCAGATGGAAGTACCACCAACTGCGCTGACCTTTCTCCTGGCCCCACCTACCTCTGCCCCAGCCCCTATAAACATCCTACTGTCACCCTCTCTCTGTCCATCATGCCTCCAGCTTGGGTCCAGGACAGCTGGGGCCACAAGAGAACGTTTATCCTTAAGTGATAGTTGCCCCCACCCTGTGTCCATCTGCCAAGAGAACAACTGGGGGCAGGGGGCCCTGATGGAGCACCTGTGAGGGGCCCCACTGTGGCCTCGCCCCGGGGCAGCAGCGATGGCGGCTCTGATGGACGAGCGGGCGTGCTACCCTCGCGACACCTGCCTCACTCCGCTCGATACGTCTCCGAGTGGATCCATTTATACTGGGTGATATATAGGCCCATCAAGGTGGCACTAGAGATGATCCTGCCTCACCTCCTC
This sequence comes from Antilocapra americana, assembly GCA_007570785.1. NCBI lineage: Eukaryota > Metazoa > Chordata > Mammalia > Artiodactyla > Antilocapridae > Antilocapra > Antilocapra americana. The sequence continues at coordinate 748,060 of ML663006.1, forward strand.
CTCCTCCTCCTCCTCCTCACTGGCCCCTAGGGACAGAAAGTGGGTATAAATTCAGCCAAATAGCTTCACTAGCCTTCTGCCCCTCTCCTGGGCCATGCCAGATGAAGGAGGCATGTGGGCAGTGGGAAGGTCAGGAAACATACATGCCTACTATGTACCAAGCCCCGTCCTGTGTATCTGGGACCCAAGGATCCATGTTCCAGACCAATGGTCCACGCCCTCTGGGACTCTTGCGAGGAGGGTAGGGGATACATAGAAAAACAACTAAGGTCCAAAGGCAGCACAGTGTCACAGTCCCTTTGCGTTCTGCTATCGTTGTCTATCGCTAAGTTGTGTCTGACTCTTCTGCAACCCCATGGACTGCAGGCCGCCAGCCTCCTCTGCATGGGATTCTCCAGGCAAGAATACTGGAGTGGGTTGCATTTCTTTCTCCAGGGAATCCTCCTGATGCAGTGGTTGAACCCACGTCTCCTACACTGGCAAGCAGATTCTTTACCTCTGTGCCCTGAATTCTGCTAGTATCTGCTTATTATTCAAATATTCTGTATGAAATAGTCATCACCATTTCTGCACTTCCCCAGGGATGGTTGGGAGGGTTCAACATGTAGAATGTCCAGCCTGCTGCCTGGCACAAGCCTTCAATGAATGAGAAGCAGTTTCACTGGAGTGGTGCTGCTTGGGTGCAAATTCTAGCCCCATCCTCAGCAAGAGCTGAATGTCTCCTTATCTCTGTTTCCTCATCTGTAAAATGGGACCAAATCATAGTAAGTCCCTTATCAGGTCACCCTCAGGGTGAAACGGGTCGACACATATGCAAAACCCTTAGGCTGCTAACAGGCACATCTGAGTACTGCGGAAGTGCCATCATTGTTTTCATTACATGTGAGCTGTTGGTTTTATTTTCCTCAATGCAGCAATTCTCCAGGAGCTTGAGCATCTACCTGAAAAATGGGGATATTAACATATCTACCTTAGAGACTGCTCAGTCACTAAGGTGTGCCTGACTCTTTGCAACCCCACGGACTGCAGCACGCCAGCCTCCCCTGTTCTTCACTATCTCCCAGAGTTTGCTTAAATTCACGTCCATTGCCTCAGTGACGTTATCTAACCATCTCATCCTCTGCCCATCAGCTTCTCCTTTTGCCTTCAATCTTTCCCAGCATCAGAGCCTTTTCTAATGAGTCGGCTCTTTGCATCAGGTGGCCAAAGTATTTGAGCTTCAACTTCAGCGTCAGTCCTTCCAGTGAGAGGTGAGGATTCAAAGAGACCATGTATATAAAATGCTTGGCCTGCACATGGTTTTAGGGAGCATGCAATATACTATTAGTAATTAACATAGGCTTCATTTGTTTTCATTAACCCAAAGCTTGCATTGGCATCTTTAAAGTATATGATGTCACTGTCCTCCACTGTTCACAATCTAGTATTGTGACATATTAGGAAATTAACACGTCTTAGTGCTATAACCATATAAAGTAAAGGTGTGTGCATCTGGGTAGCTCTGATGGGAATGTCCAGCCTGGCCTAAGGCAGTATAAGCATCCCTGCACCTTCAAGCCTTGGCCCTGGCTGGTTCTCTGCCCCTAGTGCCTCTTTTGCCTGTATTGAATTCCAGGGGCTGCTATAACAAATGATGACAAGCTGGGTGGCTTAAAAAAACAGAAGTTTATCCTTGTATAGATCCCGAGGCCAGAAGTCTGAAATCAAGGTGTTGGCAAGTGTGGTGCCTTTTAGACAAGGCACTCTGAGGAAACGTGTGTCCTATGCCTCTCTCTAGCTTTGGGGAAAGTTGACAGTCCTTGACTTGTAGATGCATGACTCCAATCTCTGCCTCCATCGTCACGTTGCACCCCTTCTGTGTGTCTGTTTCAAGTCTTCCTCCCTCCCCACTTTTTAAAAGTAAAGACATGAGGCATTAGACTGAGAGCTCACCCTAAATCCAGGATGACCTCCTCTTGAGATTCTTAAATACGGCAGCAAAGGCCATTTTCCAAATAAGGTCACATTCTGAGGTTCCGGATGGACACAAATCTGAGGGACTACAGTTGAACCCAGCTCACTCCCTGTCCCTTCTTGGCAAACCCACTATTTCCTCTTCTTTGCCCCTCCTCTTCCAGCACTTGTCCTTCGATCTTAGCCCACGATGTTTTTCTGCCCCTTTAGCCTGGGAGGTACGGGGTCCTGCTCCCAGCACAGCATAGGTCTGACTCAGGAGAGGACCACTGGTCACTAACATCAGCAAGCCCAGAGGTAAGAATACAAAGGGAAGCTCACTACCATGGCGGTGGTGGTCGTTTAGTCGCTAAGTCATATCTGACTCTTTGTGACCCTATGGACTATAGTCCACCAGGCTCCTTTGCCAATAGGATTTTCCAGGGAAGAATACTGGAGTGAGTTGCCATTTCCTTCTCTAGGGGATCTTCCCCACTCAGGGGTTGAACCTGGGTCTCCTGCATTGCAAGCAAATTCTTCACCAACTGAGCCATATGTTTGAGTATTTAAAAGTTATGAGGCTTCCCTGTGGTCCAGTGGTTAAGAACCCATCTGCCAATGCTGGGGGTTCGATCCTCGGGTCTGAGAAGATCCCACAAGCTGCAGAGCAACTAAACCCATGTGCCACAACTACTGAAGCCCAAGCACTTATAGCCCATGCTCCGCAAAAGAGCGCTGTGCTTAGTCGCTTAGTTGTGTCTGACTTTTTGCAACCCCATGGACTGTAGCCCTCCAGAGAAACCACTGCAGTAAGAAGCTGGTGCAACAAACTCATAAATAAAATATGTTCTATCCTCCTGCCCTGGACAAATATGTCATCATAACAAACCAGAAGGCCAGCTTTGAGTCTTGACAGTTCTGTGCCCACCTGTAGAAACAACCAGTAACAACCAGCTTCTGGCCTACAGCCTAATCCCAGACAGGTCAGGATTAGAGTGAAGAAAAAAAAAATACAGTTAGACGGTGTCTTTAGTTAAAATTGTGATATTTTGTGCATTGTGGATTCAAGCTAATGGCTTCATATGTATCATTTCATTTAATCTTCACAAGAGGCATAGGAGGGACTGTTATCATCCTCATTTCGCAAATAGGAAAACTGAGGCTCACAAAGGTTATGAAAAAATATGCCCAAGGCCATACCACCACACAGTGGTAGGGCTGGGATTCACATTCATGTCTGTGTGATTCTCAATAGTCAATGCACTTAAACTTCCCCTGGACTCATCCTGTGCAGAAAAAAACCCCTTTTCTCCATCCCCATCCCTGTTTGCCTCTTCCCCAGAGGGTGGGTTTTCCCATACCTCTCCCTTGCCACCACTGAGGCCTCTACCTCTACCCTCTCTTCTTTCTCCAGAAGCTGCCACAAAAGGGGCTTTCTCTCTTCATATGCCGTTTCATACAGCACAAATAACCTGGCATTTCTGAAAGGAACTTTATTTCCTTTGGCTTTCCTTCAGCTTTGAAGAGAAGAAAATAGAAATTGCAAAAACATAGACAAGTTCTCAGACTGCAGATTACTGATCCTGAGAATTCCCTCCAGCCAGAACGGGTTGGCACTGCGGACTGGCACTATGCCTGGCTTCCCTTCCTCCCAGCTCCAGGCCCCCACCTGCTGCGCAGCATCTTGTCTCCCAACCCTGGCAGAGGTTTGCCTAAAATTAACAGTATATGATGATCTTACTTGCTGAGGGCGTCTGTGATTTTCGTTTTACTTCTTACATTAAAAGCATCCCAATTTCCTTATGGGAGCTCAGCTTACTAGCTATCAGGCCAGGTGGCCTTGAAATGGCTTACCCTACCCCGGGTCCCGGGACAGGCAGGTGACCCCAGGCCGGCCAATGAGAGGGCCACATTCCCTCTGCCCATAGTGATTGGTTCAGGCATGGGCACATGACCCAAGATGAGCCAATCAGAGCTAAGAAACAGGATACCTGATGTTTGCTGGCGCTCTTGGGTAAATGTCCCTTTTATTTTTCCTGTGGTTGGTGCCTGGAGCAGCTGGAGGACATCTTTGCCAAAGTGTGAGGTGGGGCTGCCTGAGGATGAAGCCAACTCAGAGGAAAGGACAACTTTCAAAATGAAAAAAACACGTTTTGTTTCAATTTTTGTTGAACTATAGTTGCTTTACAATGTTGTGTCAGAGACAAGTTCTTGATGACATTGTTTCAGGACCTGGATCCAGCAGTACCTGAAGTCCTAGATATACTTATAAACTTTTCAATGAGAAAAATTAATTGTTTTTGCTTAAGTCACTTTGGGCTTCCAAGGTGGTGCTAGTGGTAAAGAATCTGCCTCTCAATGCAAGAGACACAAGAGACTTGGGCCCGATATCTGGGTCAGAAAGATCCCCTGGAGGAGGACATGGCAACCTACTCCATTATCCTTGCCTGGAGAATCCCTTGGAGAGAGGAGCCTGGTGGACTACAGTCCATATGGTTGCAAAGAGTCAGACACAACTGAGCAACTGAGCATAGTACAGTACACAGAAAGCCACTTTGAACTGGGTGCCTATCACCTCCCTCCCCTTCCAGCTCAATCAAGGCAATAACTAACATTTATTGAGCACTGTCTTAGTTTGGGTTCCCCTGAAAGCAGAGCTCAAGATGAGGACTGGGGTGCAAATGGTTTATTTGGCAGGTGCTCTCTGGGAGCAGGAGTGAGGCACAGGGAGAGTAACTCAGGGAAGGAGGAGACTCGATATAATGGTGCATTACTGAGGGTGCTACCGCAGACAGTTGGGATTTGGTTTCTCCGGGACATCCTGAGGAGTGCAGAGAATGCCTTCCAGAATTATCTACTGAACACCAGGAGGTTGGAGCATTATCCCCTGGCTTCTGTCCTCCACTGACAAGCTGACCCCTTGAGAGATGTGATAGGCAGAATAATAGCCCCTAAAGCTGTCCATGTCGTAAACCCTAGAACCTGTGCAGTGTTGGGCTACATGGCAAAGGGGAATGAAGGTTGCAGATGGAATTAAGGTTGCTAATCAGCTGACCTTAAAATAGGGAGAGTATCCTAGATCATCTTGGCAGACCCAGTGTCATTGTAAGAATTCTTATGAATGGAAGAAGGAGAAACAAATACTGAATATGAATGCATATACGCGGTGCAGATGAACCTATTTGCAGGGCAGGTATAGAGATGCGGACACAGAGAACAGATGTGTGGACACGGGGGTGACATGAACTGGGAGAATAGCATTGACATATATACACTACCATGTGTAAAACAGACAGGTAGTGGGAGTCTGCTCTACAGCACAGGAAGCTCAGTTCAGTGCTCTGTGACGACCTAGTGGGGTGGGATGGGGGAGAGTGGGAGGGAGGGAATATGTGTGTACACATAGCTGATTCACTATGTCCTACAGCAGAAACTAACACAACACTGTAAAGCAACTATGCCCCATTTAAATACATATATATTAAAATGTGTGTGTGTGTGTGTGTGTGCGTGCACGCGTGTGAGTCGCTTCAGTCATGTCCAACTCTTTATTTTTATTTTTTATTAGTTTTGCCATACAATGACATGATATCGCCATGGGTTTACATATGCTCCCCCTCCAGACCCCCCCCCCCCCCCCCTCCCCCCCCCCCCCCCCCGGGGAAATCTTGATGCACCAGTCCCAAGCATCAGTCCTGGGCTGGCAATTGATTACACATATGACAATTAACATGTTTCAATGCCATTTTCCCATATCATCCCACCCTTGCCCTCATCCACAGAGTCCACGAGTCTGTTCTATACATCTGCGTTTCTTTTGCTGCATGTCCAACTCTTTGTGACTCTATGGACTGTAGCCAGCCAGCCTCCTCTGTCCATGGGATTTTCCAGGGATGAATATTGGAGCGGGTTGCCATGACCTCCTCCAAGAGATCTTCCCGACCCAGGGATCAAACCTTCATCTCTACATCTCCTGCATTAGCAGGCAGATTTTTTACTGCTAGTGCCACCTGGAAAGCCCATATATACGTGTAAACACACACAAACATACATGTAGTGGAAGAGGGAGGCAAAAAGATGGACAACCAGAGTGATGGCAGTGGGAGAAGGACTTGGCCTAATGTTGCTGAGTCTGAAGATGGAGGAAGGGGCCATGAGCCAAGGAATGTGGAGTAGCTTCCAGAAGCTGGAAAAGGCAAGGAAGTGATCCTCCCCCATGGCCTCCAGAAGGAACGCAGCACTTGGTTTTGGCTGGTGAGACCCATGTTGGACTCTTGCCCTCCAGAACCGCAAGATAATAAATGTGTGTTATTTGAAGCCACTACGGCTGTATCTATCACCTCCAGCTCAACCAATGCAATAGCTACCATTTATTGAGCGCCGTCTGAGCTTGGGTTCCCGTGAAAGTAGCATGGGAACTTGATACACCAGTCACAGGAAACTAATACAAAGCTATAACCTAAATGTCCAGGCTGCACTCTGTACAGCTGAGTGGGCTCACATGGCATCAGATGAGATCTGGGGCAGGAGGAAAGACACACAAATATATGCTTAAGATAGGATGCTGTCAACACAGACGTGAGTCTCAGCTTGCCTGCATAGAACCTGCACTTAATTAGAGGTGGGCTGAGGGGACATGACATGAGGATCCAGAGGCAGGTGCCACAAGCAGTCCCCAAGGGGCCAGGCACTGTGCTAAGTGTACCACAAGCAACATCTTGATTATGCTTCCATTCTAGTCAAAAGGATATTCTGGGGATCTTCCCTGGTGGTCCAGTGGCTAAGATCCTGTGCTCCCAATGCAGGAGTCATGGGTTCAATCCCTGGTCAGGGAAGTAGATACCACATGCTGCAACTAAGAGCTCGCATGCTACAAGTAGAGATCCCACGTGCTGCAATGAAGGTCAAAGATCTCACGGGCCACAGCTAAGACCTGGCACAGACAAGTAAATAAAGAGTTTTTAATAAAAAGGATATGCAAATTCCCCAGGCCCCCACGGGCCTCTCACCTAATGGGTGTTCCAGGTCAAGGTGTGCAGCGCGCTGGCACGGCAATGCTGAGTGACCCACCTACTCTCAGAAATGAGCAGATGACGTCTCCCTCCCTCCCAGGCTGTCAGCTCTGCCCATCTCCTTAGCTTTTCTGGGAGTCACCCTTTAGGTGCCCATGTCTAGTCACAGTCTAACCTCCCAGTAGTAAAAACTATCCAGGGATAGAAAAACGTGGGGACTGAAACAGAATTATCCTTTCCTATGGGCCTGGGAATGAGGAAAATGTGGCTGGGTATAAGACAAAGGGGGTGGTGGGGACTGTGGCAAACTGTAAACTGATGCTCTGCCTAAAGCGGTGGGACTGCTCCTGGGCTCTAGCCGGTGGCTGCCACGCAGAAGTGCAAGCCCAGCGTGCTTAGACTTGGCTGTTTTTTTTTTAAAGAACCCAGAAATCCAAATATTTACATGAGGTCTCCTTGGCAACAAACACAACTAAAAATCAAAACTGAGTGAGACTGAACTCATTGTCCACGTGCTGATCTGACTCAGACTTCTCATTTTATAGATGAAGAGACTGAGGGCCTGAGCAGAGAAGTGCTTTGCCTAATATTTTGTGGGGTGGGTCATCAGGACCTATTTTTCTGAGACCAGAAACAGGCAGTGCGTCTTCTGTGGGTTCTTATGCCCTGTCCAGGAATTCCAGGCCCAGGGAATTTCCCTGTTGGTGGGGGAAACCAGAGTGGGAGGTGGAAGGGGAGCTTTTTCTAAGTGCTGAGCTCATCCCAGGGCCCCTACATTTAAGACGCATTTTATTTATAGAAGCTGGAGAGTGATTCCCAGATTGTGGATCCAGAAATCGTCTTTTTCACTTTCGTCTCTGTCTCTCTGCCTACGTGTCTCAGTATTTCTTTCTGTCTCTTTTAGCAACAAATGCTTTGGCTTTGACCCCTTCTGTCTCTCTCTGTGTCTCTTTTCCTCTCTTTCTTGGTCTCTCTGTCCCTCTTTGTTTGCCCCCAGTCTCTTTGCTCCCGCTCTGTACATTCTTTCCAGTCTGTATCCTTTCTGCCTCTCACATCTCTGTCCCTCTGCAGGTCTGTGTGTCTGTCTCTCCGTCTCTTCCGGTTTCTCCCCCCATCTGTCTCTCTCCCCTCTTTCATGATCTCTGTCTTTCCTCATCTCTGCCACTCTCACTCACACCCCTCCCACGCCCCCTGTCCCCCCAGGCCTCTCCTCTCCTGCCCTCCAAGTCCCTCTGGCTACCATGGAAAGGTTACTGTAAACGGGAATGAAGCCGAGGGCAAAAGTAATCAACCCCCGGCTGACCTCCGATCCCTGCTCCCCACGCCCAGGCTGATGGAGCTGAAGCCTTCGGTCTCCGGCTGCACCCCCTCCCCCGCCACCACCCCTGGTCCCCCCCTCCCTCCCCACCCCCAGGTCCCCTTGCTGACAAAAGGCCTATCTTCTCTCTGCCTAAATGATTTAAATTCTAATCAAACATCATTTATAGTACATCTCGGAGCCGTCTCCTGGGAGCTGCTCCCACATGAGACGTTGCCATGGCAACCGGGGGGTCTTGTTTCAGAAATGTCAGATTGTATTATTGTCTTCACACTTCTCTGATAACCTAGTGTCTCTCTCTCCCGCTCCCTCACTCACACCACCATCCCCTGGATTTTATTCCTCCTCTCTCTCTCCCCTTCTCCATACCCCCCATGCAGCCCCACTCCCAGCACCCAGGCTCTTCCCAGGCACCCCTAGCCTTGCTCCGACCCCAAGAGAAAAGGGTCTGATCAATTTCACCCCAGCCTCTTACCAGGCCCGAGGCCCCCTCCTGTGTTTCTGGTCCTGGGGCCTCCCCTCTTTGGGAAAGGTGTCTCCCGCCCCCCACCCCTCATCTTCGGCAGACATGCTTCCCCCTCTAGGGGTTTGCTAGAGTGTTCTGGTGTCATTTTATTTTGCTAGATATGAAAATGTGACATAGATTTTTCCCGGCGATGCATGTGTGAAGTTCTAATCTGGCTTTTCAGATTTTTTTTTCTTTTGGGGGAGGGGGTAGTGGGGGAAGGAACTAGGCTCCTACCAAGATGCACCCGGAGACTAGAGCAGAGGGCCAAAGTCAGGTGTGTGGGTGCACGCGGTGTGTGCATGTGTGTCCATGGGCATGCCTGTGTGTTTGTGATGCAGAAGGCACCTTTCACAGCCTGGCTTTGGCACCTAACCCCTCTGAGGGTCTGGGCACTGCCTCTGCCTTCACGTGGTCCTTCCAGAACATAGATGGGCACCTCTGACCAAGATTCTCACATTCAGGTCAAGTTCGTCACCCTGTCTGCTGCTGAGATGTGTCAGCCCTGTGAATGGCCCTCAGATTTTCTACACCCATCAATCCCCATTCCACAGATGGGTACACTGAGGCCCCAGAAGGTGCAGCGGCATGATTAACGACTGAGATCATAGTAGGTGGCACTGGAGCCCAAGCTTCAACCTGTTGGGACACTGGGAGATGGCAAAGTGGACCTGGCAACTGGAGTATCACCGTTCTTCAGAGATGTGGCTCTCGGGATGGGGCTGGGCCATCAGTTTGGGCAGCAGTAACCCCTCCCAGGCCCTGCGGGGCTGGCAGTGATGCTCTCTAGGTGCCAGGCTCAGCCAGTCCCTCTATAAGAATCATGTCCTTTAATCCTTGAAATAACTAACAGGAGGTTCTATCATTATCCCCCATTTTGCAGATGGAGAAACTGAGGCTCAGATAGGTGATGTGAGCCAGGCTGAGTTGGCAGAGGCAGGATTCAAACCTGGGACTCTGTGGCCTTAAAGCACACCTTTTCCATCCCTGATGTCGCTTCCTGTGGTGGGGCCAGAGGGTGGGCAGAGAAAGGCTTGCCCCTTTGGGCACTGAGTACTTGATGATGGAGCACTCTGGCTTTGTCTTGGATATCCAGAGGTCATGTCATTGGGCAGAACAAGAGCTGGCAGGACCTGCAGGTGGAAGGGAGGGCAGGGGTAGGGGTTGGGAAGGAGAGCAGTGGTTCCTGGACACGGCTGAATGTGTCTGCCACCTGTAGTGACCAGAGGCTGCAGCATACAGTGCAGGACCTGGTGTAGAGCACCCCAAACCAGATGCAAAGTGGCCCCCAAAAGCTTCTCCCCCCATTTTCCAGATGGGGAAACTGAGGCTCAGGGAGGGTCAGGAACTTTCATGAGGTCCCAGGGTTTGTAAAAGGCAGTGGTGGTCCTCAGCCTGGTCTAGTGACCTGGCAGCTGTGTGGTTAGCAGTCAGAGGTTGTTGCTGCTGTTCAGTCGCTCAGTCGTGTCCAACTCTCTGTGACCCCACGGACTGCAGCACGCCAGGCTTTCCAGTCCTTCACCATCTCCCGGAGTTTGCTCAAACTCATGTCTGTTGAGTCAGTGAAGCCATCCAACCATCCCCTCTTCTGTCGCCCCCTTCTCCTCCTGCCCTCAACCTTTCCCAGCATCAGGGTCTTTTTCAATGAGTTGGGTATTGGCATCAGGTGGCCAAAGTATTGGAGCTTCAACTTCAGCACCAGTCCTTCCAGTGAATATTCAGGGTTGGTTTCCCTTAGGAGTCAGAGGACAATGGTCAAATCCCAGCTCTGCTTCTCACTGGCTCTGCGACCCTGGACTTGTAGTGAACTTTCCCAAGCCCCTTCCCCCACCCCCTCACCTCCTATCCCTGAGCTTTGGGGAACAAAACACTTAAGAGATGCCAGTTTCCCCCTTTCCCTCTTTTCGGCCAATCTCCTAGTGAAGTGGAGGCCAGGAAAGGTAGTGAGTGGGGTCAGCATGTGCCCTTTCTATTCACCCCGGGTGGCGACCGGCATCTCTGCCATCCGGAACCCAGCACACACTTCCCTCTTGACAGACACTAGGGCGCCCCCTCTGGCTCCCCCCAACCTGGTGCAGTCGTGCAGGAATGTCTTCAAAGTCCTGACTTCTGAGATTTTCAGTTTTCATTGACCCCACAAAGTACCTGGTCTTGACTGAGTCACAGGGAGACACAGAGAAAAATGATAGATTGTCTCTCCGGTCCCTCACTTTTTCTGTGGGGCTCTCCGGCTCACCGTTTCTCTGGGTCTCTCATCGTGTTCTCTGTCTCTCTGGGTCTCTCTGGATCTCTTTCTTTCTCCATCTCTCTGTCTCTCTCACTGTCTCCCTGGGTCTCTGTCTCTCAGCTTCTCACTGACTCCCTGAGTCTCTCACTGTCTGTCCCTCTAGGTTTTTCACGTCTCTCTGGGCTGAGTCTCTCTCTCTGTCTCCCTGAGTCTGTCACTGATTCTCTGAGTCTCACACTGACTCCCCGAGTCACTCCCTGAGTCTCTCACTGTCTGTCTCTCTGTATCTTTCACATCTCTCTGGGCTGAGTCTCTCACTGACTCCCTGAGTCTCTCACTGGCTCCCTGAGTCTCTCACTGGCTCCCTGAGTCTCTCACTGTCTGTCTCTCTATCTTTCACATCTCTCTGGGCTGAGTCTCTCACTGTCTGTCTCTCTAGCTCTTTAACGTCTCTCTGGGCTGAGTCTCTCTCGCTGACTCCCTCCGTCTCTCGCTGACTCCCTGCGTCTCTCACTGACTCCCTGCGTCTCTCACTGACTCCCTGAGTCTCTCACTGATTCTCTGAGTCTCTCGCTGACTCCCTGAGTCTCTCACTGACTCCCTGAGTCTCTCAGTGTCTGTCTCTCTATGTCTTTCATGTCTCTCCGGGCTGAGTCTCTCTCTCTGTCTCCCTGGGTCTCTCACTGACTCCCT